>JAYGXS010001846.1:0-12154 GCA_036362985.1 Ligula intestinalis | reverse complement strand
TGACGGAACGATTTACGAGCAGGTGAAGGGGACACCGATGGGTTCACCGATTTCGGGACTCATAGCCGAGGTGGTCCTGCAGCGGCTGGAGTCGCTGGTTTTCCAACACCACAAACCGACATTCTGGGCTCGGTATGTTCAAGACACCTTCGTCGTCATCGAAAAGGATCAGGTGCTCACGTTCAAGGAACGTGTCAACAGCATCTTCCTGGACATCCGATTTACGACGGAGTAAGAAGAGAACAACCAGGCAATATGTGCCAACGCAGCAAAATATTTAAAAAGCCTTAATTACCCATAATCAGGACACCAGGCTCATTAAGGATAAAGACCCAAACCCTATATTTTTTCTCAACAGAACTTATCACCTCCGGAATGGAAAAACGTACAATTCTTACCAAACTGACAGAAGGGTTCCGTGAAAATAAACAAAATCTGGTTATTCAAAACAACCAGTTGATCCAGCGTCCACCATAAGTCTCCCGGACCTCTCCGTTTCGGATGAGCACGCATGTAACCCAGTAGACAGTGGTTCGACTAAAACCATAAGTCTTCTTTGGCGAACTGCAAAATACTTTTCATGTTCACTAATCCACACTGTACGCTATCAATTTGTCAAAAAGTCAAGACTCATGCACTTGAATAAAAATCAGTTATAATTTATCTAACGACGGAATTAAGCATTGACGGCCACGAACTAAATGTTCCAGCAGTTATCAAGGATTTGGGCATATCCTACTCTAATAGTCTCAATTTGTCAGAGCACTGTGCCCTGATAGTCTCGAAAGCACGCCGAACAACCGGATTTATCCTTAGAAATTTTAAGACTATCAATGTTAGAACTAGCCTTTATAATATGTACGTGAGACCTAGTCTTGAATACTGCTCGCCTCTGTTCAGTCTTCTGCGCACTAGTGAACGGAAGAAAATAGAATCGGTGCAGCACTTCTTCACTAGAAGAGTTTTCACTACAGAACACCGTAACTTAACCTACCAACAAAGGTGCGAACTTATAAAGCTGGATCCCCTATGGCTTCGTCGATTGCAGAAGGGTCTATTTTTACTGTTTAAACTTTTGAATGGTCAAACCTTTAATCCTCTTAGTACAATAAGGCAGCTTGAGCACTCTCGACGCGCCAGTCATCGAGACGTATTTTTATTTCTTCCTATGGCACGCACAGTTAAGTACCGGCAATTCTTTTCAGTAAATGCCATATCAATCTGGAATAAACTGCCCAAAAGTATTAAAACCCAGCAAAACTACCCTATGTTTAAGAGAGCTGTAACTAGTTTTCTACATTCAGGACAACTTTCCCGAATTTTGGGTGCTGACTCGGTGGAATCTCTCTTTCACTCTGATGGCGTTCGTGGACTTTGAACCCCGCCAGGCTTCACTGCTGAAGATATTGCGGCTGAAGCAGCAACCCGCAGTCTGCTAACCCTTCAGCCGATAGCTCGCAACTTTTGCCGACAACCATTGATGAAAGACTGAGAACACTGTGTTCTTGTGCCAACCCTCTCCGTCTGGAACTTATGTTTTTAAACGATATGAAACAGTTCTCCTGCTGATGAGTCAACTCAGCTTACAACTGTACATTTATTCCGTTTGTATCATACCTTTGAAGGCAGGTTTTTTTCACTTGAAACAAACTCCTAATCTCGCCCAGTATTGACGAAACAAAAAACCTGAAACAAAACCAATACTGGCTGCAACATAAGGAGTTTGTTTTAGGTTTTTTTCCGGTCTTCGAGGTGTTGGAAGGCGCCCAAGAGGTGCATTACCAACTCTTTACAATTGCCTGTAAACTGGCATAATAAACATATTATTATTATTATTATTATTATTAAAATGGTTGCTTGAATATCTGGATGACCAAAGGTAAACATGCCTAACTACAAACTGTTCAGAAAATCTTAGAAAGAACGTCAAGACTGTGGCCCACTAGCACACGTGAAAATCGGCCGCGCCATTTTGGATAAAACATAAAATGTTCTTTCGAGGCGATCTGCCTGCCATTTTAATTACCAGGTGTATTAAGCTTTGATGTCAGAACAGTCCTTCGACCAACGAGGATAAATTCCGTAATGGATTAGCCAAGTAACTTGAAATTGCGGATACAAGTACAAAGGACGAACACAACGGCAATTGGCGGCCAGAGCAAACGAGCACTTTCCGAGACGGTTATAAAGACAGGAAATTAGGATTCCTCGTCCTTCTATCACTGAGCACCTATTAGATACGGGTCATTTTGTTGTACCTAAAACATCCTTCCGAGTATTTGTTCGGACACGAACAACTCGCATCTTACGCTTCCTGGAGGCAGCATACATGAGGTGGTTTAAAGCTGACCTATGTAAACAACTGAAGCATGTGGTGAACCTTACCCTGCCATGGTAGCACCAGCTCCCTGTTTACCCACCCACTTCCCAACTTTTTGACTTGTATGTTTTTGTCTTAGACGTTTTTTACTGCGTTTTGCAGCCCACAATGTTTGAAAAACTACTTTATTGATTGCCTTTTGGCTCACTCACTTGACCTTGATGTTTTGGATCGATTTTTCACTATAAATTCAATTCTGTTATTTATAATCCGTTATTATGTTTATGCAGCGAGTGGAAGCGGCTGATGAGTGCTCGCAAAATGCATGGTGGCATTTAATTTTGCTACATACGCTGTCTTTCTATTTTACAGCTACCTCATGCAGACTTCCAACAACAAGTACATCCTACCTCTGCTGGAGGTATACCCGTTATAGAAGATAAAGCAAACGCTAATCATATTTCGAAATATTTTCAGTCAGTTTTCACAAATCAATGGTATGCAATTTCCTTTCCAACAACATCGACGTGGGTTTTATAGCTCAAACTTTCAATTTACATGACCTTTACTTACAGCGGATTAAAAAAAAACTTCCAGAGTCGATAAATGCTAGTAAGCACAAATTGGTACGCTACAATCTGCTATCTAGTCGTTTTGAACACAGGCGAAAACAATTGCTAGTCAGCATGTCTTGGCTCAAGTTCCGCTTCCTCAATATCATGTCCTCATTTATGAGCGGAAATGTGTTAAATTCAAATCAGCTTTTGAGTTACTGACGAACTAAAGTGAATTGTTCGCTTTGCATTTTTTACCAAAATATACAACATTTACCGGAAAACCATTTGTATTCAAATTTGAGTACAATTGACATTAATGTTACGCATATCTGCTGGTGCCCTTGATGATAACATGATGTGCCAAAAATGCGAACATCTGTGTCCCAGGAAGCAATTGAGAAGAAGAAGAAGACTCGATCGCTGGGAGAATATGCATATTCGCCTGACGTTTCGATATCCGTCGCAGATTCGTCAACCGAGACATGAGTAGCAGAAAGGTTCAGTATTTTACAGACTTTTGCAGTATTTATAGGACACAGTCATTACTGCAAGCATACAGCTACAATTAACGTTAATTGCCTTCTTGTGCGTGGACTGCTTGTTGGACGGCACGCGGGCTCTGACCTGTTGAACTTTCGTCACGGGCGGTGAGCTCGGGCATGATGCTTGCTCGGCCGTCTGGCTCCGCGTTGTTGGCGTACGATGAGGTGGTGGCCTGCCCCTTCTTCAAGTGACGACTTGCTTTGGCCACATTAAATCTCAGGATTGAATATGGATTGGGCAAATCGTTGCACTTGTTGATGGATTGGGGACCCGTGAACCATGACTCAAGTAGTTCTCGGCTCACCCGATTGTCACCTCTTGCGAGAATTTCGGCCTCATTCAATTTGAAGGTGTGGCTGGGTCTCGTTGAATGAGCCGCAACTTGAGAATCGGCATCATTTCGCCGCACTGCAGCCGCGTGGTCGGCAATTCACGTCCTGAGAAGTCTCCCAGTTTTTCCGACAAAGTTGTTTTGACTGCAACTGCACCAGATCCTGTAGACGACCCCAGATTTTTCTTTCCGTGGCAGTGGGTCTTTCGGCTTCATTATCCGAGGCCTTATGGTTGCCTTGGCCTGTGTGCGACTCCAAATCCAAGTGGTGCGAGAAGGGGGCCGCCTGCTTCCGATATGTTTTTGACATACGGGATCGAATGCCAAATCTTGGGGTCGGTGCGGTTTTGTTGGCCAGCTCGTTTGCGCAAGCACCGGTTGACGAAGTTGCGCGGGTAGCCATTTCCTCTTAACGCCCGTTGGAGGTATTCTACCTCGGCAACTTTGTCTTCTTCTTCGCTGCAGTGCGTCTCAACACGCCAAAGGAGTGTTTTTACGCAACTGCATTTGTGGCAGATTGGGTGGTTGCTGTTGTTATTCAGTACTTCCATCGTGTTTGTCGCTTTCCTGAATATTTTAGTCTTTAGACCACTGCAATCTTTTCGACAAACGAGGACATCAAAAAGCCACCTGGTTGTTTTCTTCTTCCTCCATCGTAAATAGGATGTCCGGGAAGATGCTGTTGACACGTTCCTTGAACGTAAGAACCTGAACCGTTTCGATGACGACGAATGTGTCTTGAACATACCGAGCCCAGAATGTCGGTTTGTGGTGTTGGAAAACCAGCGACTCCAGCCGCTGCAGGACCGCCTCGGCTATGAGTCCCGAAATCGGTGAACCCATCGGTGTCCCCTTCACCTGCTCGTAAATCGTTCCGTCAAACGTTAAGAACGTCCTGAGACAGAACTTCAGGAGCTGTAGGATTTCCGCGTGTCCCAGGCAATTCTCCGTCTCATCCTATTTGTTTCGTTGGAGTAGTTCGACCGTCTCGATTGCCAGATCCTGAGGAATAGAAGTAAACCATGATATAACTTGGCAAGAGACTTACCCCTTTCAGTTTCTCCAAGAATTGTGTTGACGAGCGAACCGTTGTCTCCGAATCAGCGGTCAGACATTTTAGAAGCCGAAACAGCCACTTTGCTAGCCCGTTCGTTGGAGTGCCTATGAGTGATACGATGGGTCGGAGAGGAGCATCTTCCTTTGCCTCCCCAAAGTGTACAAGGAAGGACACTTTTTCAAAGAATTGCTAATGCATTAACATTATTAAAGAAAACAGGAGATATGGCAAGTAGTATGATTCTGAAACATCTGATTTAGATGTCTGCTTGGCATCGGCTGGACGATACTTTCCAGTTTTTTATAATAAATTGGTCAATTCTCTACTAAAAGGATACATTTAAGAGTGAAGATAGAGTTAATTTCTTAAAAAAAAGTAAAAAAAAACTATTTTACCATTGAGTTAAGGTCAAGCTTTACTCATATGATATTTTGATGGAATAACTCTTAACACGATTGTCATTAGGTATTTAAACACATGTCCTGATACAAGACAGCTGTCCTGATCCCACATGATGTTAATTGCTAGGCTTAATTATCATCGTAGTTGTCTATCTCTCGAGGGAAACATATTGAGACTAAAATCTGCATTTCATATGTTGTAGGCCCTCTTCAATTGCGCGCTTTCTTTAACGTTTCGCATTTTTTTCCGGATCAAATTTCTTGGATAAACGGAAGGGAATTCAACTTTCGGACACAAAACCTGTTTACAAAACGGACATTACAGAATATGAACCTTATTTAACATTTCAGGGGGGGAATTACTTGAGGGTGAAAATATATTACAGGCAATTATTAGTGAATTCTAGAAGGGAGATCTCCATCGTGTTCTGTGGTTATCCTTACTTAATAAGTGGCAGATTACATCCTTATTTATTTCAGGTGTTTAACTCAATTGGATATGTTTTAGTTTATCGTACAATTTGACTTAAATTGTTTCTTTTATCAAATTTGTTTCGGGTTCACCTTAAACTCTGTTGGACTAATTAATGCATATTTCAGAGATGGCACCCATGTAAAAATTAGGGAGGTCAAGTTAAGAAAACGGACGTTTTGCGGTTAATTCATCATCAGGCAATACAGTATTATGAGAGAGGTTTAAGCTAACGAAAGGTTTAGGCAAATAAATCAGTTGTAACGAATGGGGAGAGAGGGGGGAGATAGGTGTAAAAGAATGAAGGGGGATGAAGGGGGTCAGATTCTAATCTGTCATGTTGTTTCGATTTTTTGAACACATGCGATGCTCAGAAAGCCTGTTTCTTTCACACTGTATGTCGACTCTTGTTTATTGAAGTCAAAAAAAGTTTTAACATAGTCATATGTAGCAGGATATCCAGGAAGGTTTAGATGCTATATGTTAAGACAAAACGAAATCTTTCGTCTTTGTGCCTTGAGTTATAAAATAATATTACAATAAGCAATAATAGATCTAAGAACGTTATTCTTGGGCCAATAAAAATAGAGAGAAGGCAAGTACAAGGTATGTTATTGCGCCCTCTGCTCCCGAGTAGTAGTAATATCACAAGAAATATGCTTACAACCTACCATGGAGAATTCGTCATTAAAGCGAGCAAAACAGCAATAACAACGAAACAAAACAGAAACAAATATAGCGTTAATATATTGAAAATAATATTGACATTTTGCAACTGAAGCCTAATCAATTGTTCCTTTTTGCTGATAAGAAGCCTTAATAAGAACGCTTAGGACAATTATTAAAGAACTCTGTAAATAAATGAGAAACAAAATACCGCTTACTCAGATTTTATGTGAAGGGTGTTACTGGTGCAAATTAAGAAGGCTTCCAATGAACCTGAACATTGTGTCGTATCAGTCTCCATGATTTGACATTTATTTACTTTTGACACGCCGAAGTAAGGCAAAAGCTACGTTGATAAACGCAAAAATCAACTTAAGTTGGAAGTACAGAGATGAGACCCATGTAAGCATTAAGGAAGTCAAGTTAAGTGAACGAACGTTTTCGATTAATCATCACCAGGCAATACAGCAATATAAGGGAGGGTAGAGTTTACGAAAGTTTTAGGTAAACCAATCAGTAGTTACAATGGGGACGGGTGTAAAAAGATCAAGGAGGGATCAAGGCGACAGATGAATGGGGGTGGGGGGGAAAGGGGAAGTAGAAGGAGTCAGGCAATTAGTTAATGTCATCCAGTGGTCCTCGTCTCGGGTTATGTTGGGTTGTGTGAGGACGCAAGGTGTCAACGTCTTGAGACTCTGTGGGTGGCCTTTGGATGCTTGATGCCGCTGTCTAATCATTGTTTCGCGGCGTAGTAAGAGGCGTGCGGGTGGCTGTTAAAAAGACATTTGGCCACGGGAGCCTGAGGGCCGCTACAAATGCTTTATGTGCACATAAAATTGGGTTTGTAAGGCAAATAACGACTGTTTCTGCCGTTGCAAGTATCCGCTGACGCAGGAACTTAGAGTGTTTCGACGAAAATGTATACATGACTCTAAATGCTTTGTTGACGTCAACTAGATGACCGCTGTCTACCAAGTGACCCAGAATTGCGCTTGATATTGACTTCGTTTGGCCTCTGTTTAACCACGCAGTGTGATGCTCTCGCATGCGCTTGGATAGACGTCTAATCGTTAGAGCAACGCAACTTGCCCCACAGGAGCATTTTAATTTGTCGATAGCCATTGATGCGGTCTGGAACGGCAGTCTATCCTTGCCTTCAAGTGCTTGAGAACAATAATCTTAACTTTGCTGCTGGATATGTATGCGTGATTGCAGCGTTCAGACGAAGCTGTAGAAGTTCACTTGCTGGATCACCTTGAAACGGCAATGTAAGAAATACCGTTTTTTTTCTCAGCCGTCGGTACCTCCAGTCTTGATGGACGTTCCTCCATAAACTTATCGATGAAATTATCGGGGAACCCATTTTCTTGTAAGGTATTTTTAAGCAGTGCGAGTTTGTCCTCCAGTGTCTCCGGAGAACAAATTATACTAGTTCGGTTTGTTAGGCAGCGGTCAAGGCCTCGTTTCTGACTCAGTGGCACAAAACTGTAAAAGTTAGTGTATTGCCCTATCCAGGTCTTCTTACGAAATACACTTCTAATTATTGATCCATCAGATCTTCTATTAAGGAGGACGTCCAGAAAGGGGAGGGACTGTCTGTCCTCTGTTTCCAAAGTAAGTGTTAACGCTGACTGCACCTTATTATTTTTACCTAAGAATGTTTCAAACTCTAGTCCTCCATGTGCTATCATAAGTATATCATCCACATAGCAAGCATACGCTGAAAGGTCTTTTATAATGGGAGAAAGTTTGTTGCTCTCCATTTTGCCCAAAAACGTATCCGCTAAAAGAGGTCGAAGTGGTGATCTCATCGCTACCCCATCAATTTGGTGGTAAAATTGGCCATTAAAGCTAAAATGCACGTTTAAAGTGCAGCTTAAGAGTAATTGCTTCATGTCTCCGATCAGCATGCCAATTGGGAACTCTTTATTAAAAATATCGTCACACAAAATCTTTGTTTTTAGTGAGGGGAATGTTGGTTAACAGTGACGCGACATCTAGGAATACGATCGTTTTACCGTTGATATTAGTGTTTCTTACGGATTCGACGAATTCGAACGTGTCCCGTAGGCTATGCGGTGCTATTTGGTGCCGAATCGGTTTCAATTTTTCTGCCAGCCACTTTGCAATTGCATGATATGGTGATTTTCCCATATCCAGTATTGGCCGTATTGGAACGTCTGGTTTGTGAAACTTTGGCAAACTAAAAAGCCTTGGGTGAGCTGTGCCTGTGAGTTGCAGCTCCTCTAACTATTGTTCACTAAGAAAACTTTGGTCTTTTAGTTTCCAAAGACAAATATTGAGTTAAGTTTCAATGTTTTCCGTTTGATCTTTATTCTGTCTCCCCTTTTGAATTTCGTTTTTTTCAGCCAGGATTTATTCAATCTTTGTTACGCAAATACTTTTACTCATAAGAACGAAACTGTATTGCCTGATGATGAATCAATCGAAAACTTTCGTTCGCTTAACTTGACTTCCTGAAAACACATATTTGCTTGGCAAATGAAAAGAAGGAAATATTGCATATACTCATTTGTATGTGTGCAAATCTGTTAATGCTAGGAGGTATCGTAATCGCAAACATTTGTGTATGTTAAGGCAACTGAAGTTCACTTATTCACGTTAAATATGCCTTTTGATATATTAATGAAATCCTTAGGATAGTAAGCGTTGCCTGAAAATAAGAATAGTCGATCGCTGAAACAAAAAAATGTATTGGTCTGTCTATCCGAGATCCGTCGTGATTATATCATCAGTGACATAGGGAAATGTTTGACGAGATGCGGGTTCGGCTTCAAGGTTAACCGTCAGTTTTGCCTAACATCGGCTTCACTTTTGTATGCATATCAATATATTCAAAAACACATATGTCTTAAAAGCCTTTCTTAAGTGACAATGGCTAGCATTTGAACAAGCTTGTTCCCACAGAACTTTACAAATTTTAAGTTATACGTCATGACTGCATAACTGTTTAAAACATTTCTGCCCAACTTTTAATACAATTTAGGTTGCACATGAAGATTCGTCAATATATGTTTAAAAATTTACCTTGTTGAGCCAATTAACTAGAAATAACGAATTTTTCAAATTGCAATGTTCAAACAATGTTCCTACAAAAAATAAGTTAATTTTTATGCCATTTTTTAAGACGTTGAGAGGTGCAGCCATAGTAATTCGTACCCTGTAGTGTGTATATTAGACAAGGTGTTTCGCATTTATTGCACGTTTTTATGATGAATAAGTCTTACTGTCATCATGAAGTATAAAAACTCACGGCTTTGTTCAAATTTAATTTGAGCAAAATGACTTTTCAAAGCCTTAGACCCCACGGACCGTTATGTTAAAACCTTATCTTCTTTCAAAATTTGTTTACTTAACATGAAAGTCGGTTTTTTTTACGTATAAAATTTCGTGAATTCGGTATATTTTGTCAATTACGCAGAAAAATAAAAAATGTAGATGGATATGTTTTCCAGTATAAACAGAAAATTCCCTATCTCTTGAAATGTGGTGGATGCATTAAAAAGTGTAATTTTGCGCAAAGTCTGCACTAGCGGCGTGCCCCTTAATTATTATAAAAGGGAAGGAAGAATTGTAGGTAAAAACAAGACAGACATTGGTTGACTAATTTTTTTACTACGAAAATAATATCTTAGTTAAAAATAAGCTCGAAATGAAGGAATGGCGATATGACAAGTTACTCGTCCAATGTTACATGTACGTATGTTTAGGGCCCAAGAGTTTTAAAGATTGAGAAGGTAGTAGCAAATAAGTACTTCTACAAAATGTTTATGCGTAAAATCTTTTTTTTTTACATTTCAAGTTGCAAATAATGTGCCAAAAATGGATGGTGTTTCCTTCATTAAATATGGCCACATACGGATTGGCTGGTTGTTTACTAAAAGTCAGATTACTGTCGTACTTGTTATCAAAGTCATGTTATCTTGTGCATTTTCAATAAAATTCTCGTTAATCATATTTCTTTTTAAATATTTTGGCAAAAATTAAGAGTATCGACACATCATTAAAGTTTTCAACAACGTGTGTTACCACGCCGGTCAATGTGTGGCAGATTTATCACCTGCGTTTATTTGGCATCAAATTTAGCCTTTGCAGTTTTTTTTCAAACATTTTACAATGCTGAATTTTATTATTTGAATTACGTGGGGAGTTTTAGACACTACCAAATTTCGCTTTATTATTATGCTGTAGGATGACTAAAATATGAAGGTTAGTGTATTCTAACACAATTTTTTGTCGTTACAAGGAAAATGTACGGCTGAGTTTTCAAATGCAGGTTGGCTTTTAAAATTACTAGCGCTAATGCTCATAAATGAGTCACTTTGGTCGAAGACCAAGAACAGAGCTGGGTGTTTGCTGAAATTTACTTCAAACTGCACCATAATCTAATCCGTTTTCGATCAATCTACAAGCCAGCGAGTGCAACTGTGCTTACTTTAGAATGTTCTGAGCCTAAAGTATGATCAAAATTTTAAATTTTAGACCGAAAATAAACTAACCTGTACAAAAATGCAATGCATTTTATCCCATTTTTATACACCATGTCATAGGTAGGAATCTTCAGTTCTGCAGTGGGTCCCTATCCCAATTTTGGAGTAACTCTGACTGCCTTCAAATGGGTGCTGACGGCAACTCACTACATCATCTGTGTCCGTTTATTAAACTCTACCCATACGGTTTGCTCCTACTGAATTATGATGTAATGGAATAGTATATGGTGGCTATGAACGCAGACCATACGTTAGCAGCACGCAAGCGCCCAGACCACAAGGTGCGAGTGAGAATCGTAATTATTTAACCCTCTATCAACTACCAATTTGTATGCGCCCAATTTAATATCTTCCGTCTCTACCTAAATTGCGAAGCAATACCATGTAAAAAAATGAGCGCGTGCTGTGCGCGGGAATATATTTCAAATATTTTAAAGTATTGTTTTTCTCTTAAAATCTGATCCACCTTTTTATGCGCTGCCGTACGTAAAACACTTTCAAAAATGAGCTTTGTCTCCCGCATTGCCTTATACGTTTTCCGTTATTCATCTCTACCCAAGGAAGAAGAGCATGGGACGATTTGCTGAGAGCAAGATGTAGTAAGGCTGATGTTTCAAAACATTTTCTTCTGTGTCGGCACAGAATACCTCCTGCTGACGTCGAATGAGTGTGTCTTGCAACAAGCCTACTGTTATGGTCGAGGCTGATGCGCACGCAACAATCGATTTCACTGACCGTTTGCTAATGGGAAGAGGTGTCATGCCGTTCTTTAGCTTGCTGCTCATTTCCGCGCTATTTGCCCAGGGCTGACGACTGTCTGCCGTTGCTGTGATTATGTAGACTCTTTTGAAGTGTAGGACGCGCATTGTGTTTGCCATCTTAGGGTATACGGTTTTGGGCTTGCATTGATGTATGTGTTTTACAGGACTGTCAAGGATATGGCTGGTGGCGCATATCATACAGCCTTGGCTTAAGGTATATCCTTATAACATTGCATAATCAAAAACAGCAAGTAATAATCGTCAAGTTTATACAATCGATGAATATCAGGTATAACTGTGAAATCATACAAATACTTTATTAAGACGATGCACTATTCAACCGAATACTCTCATAAGTTTGCTGCTGTGATTATGCAAACATTTCACTAAAATTTCTCCAAGGCATTGGTGCAAGAAAATACCTGTCTTCCTGAGTTAGGTAGAATCTTCCTACTGGGCATTTATGCAAAATTTTTGGTTGGGAACTGATTCTTAATCCACCCGATGTGCTCCATCCCAATATGCCAGAGGCAAT
>JAYGXS010001845.1:0-12155 GCA_036362985.1 Ligula intestinalis | reverse complement strand
AAAACTCATGAAACTACCTTTTGATGGAGAAAACTCCATCTGCCATGTAGCGCTCCAACTTGAGAGAGTACGCAAGTCCGCGTTAACTTTATCAACACAACTACTGGCCGTGTCCTTATAAAATGAGTAAATACACTTAAGGTCATCAGCATAAATGAAATTTTCCGAATTATTTAGCACTGGTGAACTTTCATTTATGTAAAGAATGAAAAGAAGGGGACCTAAAACCATGCCTTGTAAAACGCCACTCGTGATCGGCTGAGGCATCGAGTAGCTATTGCCTACTAAGACCTTCTGGCTGCGGTTAGACAGGTAGGAGGCAATGAAATCGACATGGGGAGACCTGATGCCTAGGGCTTCCAGTTTCACTAAAAGGCGCCTATGCGGCACCTTGTCAAAAGCTTTACTAAGATCAAAGTAAATCACGATGACTGACTGCTGTTCATTACGAAGTGAAGTAACCTGGTTAAGGAATGCCAAGTGCCACGTTTCGCATGATCTTCCAGGTAGAAATCCATGCTGTGAGGCGTTTAATAGTTTATTTTCTACACAAAAATCGAGAATTTGATTAAAAATGATCTTTTCCAAAAGTTTGGCTAGGGCCGGGGTTTTATGAACACCTCGGTAGTTATTTACGTCCGAACGAGATCCTGACTTGAAGACTGGACGAATGATAGATGTCTTCCATGAGTCAGGAAAGAAACCGTTTGGAAGATAAGCTGAGAATAGATAACTTAGCAATCGGGGGAATCTGAATACTCTCTTGATAAGTGAATTTAAAAGGCCGTAGGTTCCCAAGGAGTGCGAGTTTTTTAGACGGATAATGTACTTATGAATTACTTCTATGGAGAAATCAATGGTTCTAATAGTATTGACTGAGCATGGCTGAAACGACGGGACCGGTTCAGATTCCATCGTAAGGTTTTTTGCAAAGAACGCATTGAACAGTTCAGCCTTCTCAGACTCATATTGCACAATTTTTTTATTTTCTTTCAGTAAAGGGGGATTTCGTGACCTCGTTTAGCGGAAAACCGACGACCGAACAGTTGGGCAATATATTTTGCAGAGTTTAACTAGCTGAGTGTGCAAGTTCCTCTCTGTTTGTCACGTACAAGACGAATCTTAGACGCTTATTCGAAAATCTTTGCGCTTCTAAGGTGCACAGATAATGAACTAGTAGACTGGTCTTTCAACTGTTTTTGCAATTTCTTTAGTCTAGACATAAGAAAATGAGGAACGGTGGGGTCCGAAGTATAAGGCTTAAAATTTTTGATCGGCACAAATTCCAAAATACTATTTGAAATTGCCGTCATTAAGTCACAGAGAATTGTTAACCTGTTCGTGGAAGAAAGCTCCTGCCAGTCAAGTGAGTCCATAAAATTGATAATTAAATTAATAAGAGCTAGGTCAAACGCACGATAGGTACGAATGGTGCTAGCCATTTTCGTAGAAGCAAGCGGAAGACAACAATGGATCAAAGAAAGGTCACTTGGGAAGAGGTTCTGATTGTAGTCAACGAAAAAGGGGAAATGTCATTCGTGAAAATATAATCTAAAATATGCTGATCCCTTATTGGGGAAAAGACCAACTGAGACCAGTTTGAAAAATTGATGGTATCTAGAAAGGGCTGAAATCTGGATGGACAACAGTTCAATGACCAATCAATTTCGGGAAAGTTGAAATCCCCAGCGATAACTTTAGCATCAAAGGCGGACTCCGAAATCAGCCTTAATATTTCGCAAAGCTTTTCATCATCTTCCGACGATGAGTTAGGGGGACTATAAATGCATCCAATAATCGCCTTTTTACGAGGAGACAGGATAATGGACGCAAAGCAGTAATTGCCCGAGAATGACTCAGCATCTAGGTCGAACGAGAAATGCTTAAAAATAATTAAATATAGAGAAGACAACCGCCACCACGTTTACTAGGGTGGTCTTGACGGTAGAAATGATACTCGTCTATTATGAGTAAAGCATCATAAATTAGTGGATAGGTCCACGACTCTCTAATGCATATAACATCTGGCTTCAGCTCGAACGCAATAGCTCTAAGTTGAGCCATTTTATTTAAAGCAGATCTTTCATTAAGCAAGATGATATCTAGTGTAGCTTGAGCAATCGAATTAGGGTTATCTTTATTTAGTCATAAAAATTTGGAGGTGGGTAATTTGGTTGGAAGTTTGGAGAATAGCCATCGACTAGAGCAGGATAATTGACATTAGAAAGCTGAGGGGGATAGCTAAAGGCTCCAGGTAGATAACTCTGTGAGATCGATGGACCATAGGGATAAGTGCCGTGGTGAGCTTGCTGATAGTTACCGGTAAACTGGAAAACCAAGACGGGAAATAGAGGCCGGTGGGCAAGGTAAGGTAACTATGAGCATTAAGCGGTGGAAAGCCTGGCCCAGGGTGATAATTGTGATAAGTAGGGTAACCTATATGTTTGTTAGCTTCCGGTTGTATAGGCTTTGTTATTGTTTGGGAAGGCTGCATGCTCGCGGTTGAGTTCCAGATCCCACCCTTTCGACGACCTGAATCGGGTTATTTAATAGAAGGTTTGGGAGGACTCTGATTGAGCTTCGAAGCTGTTGGTCTACCTGACGTAGAGGGTATTTCGGAATTTCTAGGAGGGCTACTAGAATTACTAGCTATGGCAATTGGGGAAGCATCTAAGTTGGAAGAAGACGGCAATGTTTGGTGACTTGAGGGGGATGAGACAGTTCCTGTACTGGGGAGAAGTAATCTAGGGTTGCCAGGAATAAGAGTACATGGCTCGCTAGGCTTCCTAGGGCTACGGCCAGGAACTTGAGCCGGTTGCGGTGAATTTACTATTTTATTATAAGAACTTGACGCTATTCTTCGCTCCATTGGAGTGAGATCATGACAGAGGAAATGATTTGCATTTCTCAGATATTTGGAAACAAGATCTTGCTGTTTAAAAATGGCGTCTATTTCAATGGGTGAAAATAGCTTGACTAAAATGGGTGGGTTTTTACTGCGAGATGACAGTCTAATAGCCTCTGCTATTTTATAGATAAATTCACAGGAGTAGAGGAAATGCATTGCAACGTCCATTGGCCGAATTGATTTCGGAACGTTTTTCAGAATAAAATTGTACGTCCTTTTTGTCCATCCTGTGACTCACTTGCGACCAAATTAACGAGAGTATCTAAACGTTTGCATTCCTGAGAGGAAACTGCAGAGATATTCTCATCAAATAGGGTCCTAAGGATTGAGAGAACTGACCCAAATTTCAACATTAACTCACTGCAATTTTTCATTGCAGACAAATCTATTTGCTCGGCAATCAGATCAGGCTGAATACTGATGTCAGGCTGAAGACTGATATCCGTAATGATGTTTGCCTTTCGCAGACACCGCTTGGGTCTGGAATTCTGAGGCTTCCTACTATATGAAAGTGTCGCCTTCATACTTTTCGAAGCAACAAGTAGATTTAAAACGAAAACAGTCGGTAATTCAGAATAAACTAACTGTTTGAGCTTATATAAGTTGCTGAAAGCAAGGCAGATGGTTAACAGAATGCTAGGTAAGCAAGCAGAGACCAAACCAAAAAAAGGAATGGAAGCAGATTTTTCAAGCGTAAGTACTGGTACTTACGGATAATTTATATAAGAAAACGAAAGACAAATAATCGTATCTCCTCTTAGATAAATCAATTTATATAAGACTGATGACTTAGCTGAAATTTCGAAACCAGTGCTCACCCTTGACATTGACTATCGAGTTAAGGCGGAATGGCTTTCTGAAGCTAAGCGGATGACCAAAAACGGAAGACTTGAGCAACGGATTTGGAAGAGTTAGCATCATTTAGTGCTGGGAACTATCGTGCCTCTCTCGTGCAAGTTTTATTTTTAGCGCTAATATAAATATTTGCACTATCTTTAAGTGAACCAACAAAGAGCTATTAGACGGATCCTTGGAGTTGCTTCCGTACTTGTTGAAGTCATTTTAAAGAAATGTGGCCTCAAGTCCAACTCAATCCTAGCCACATTCCAGACAGAATTTGAGGCAAGGAGGAAGTACCTTACCGTTACTATGAATGGCAAACCTGTACGCCTCCAGCTTTACATGGCATCAGACATCAGCCTCATCTCCAAGCGCACATGGCAGAGGATTGGACGGCCTCCGATGATCACATCGGACAAAAAAGCCATGCATTTTTTTCTGGCAGATTTCTCTGGCTTACGGGTGAGCTTGATATTGACGTTTCCTTTGAGGGCACTCACTTCAAGGGAACATGCTACCTTACCAACCGTCGGAAACTTGATTGGCCTTGAGTGGATCGAAAAGCTCGGTCTCCTAGACTTGCCACTGAACCGCTTTTGCAATGGTGCGCAGTCAGCTAGGCCCAGTCCCGCCAAATAAAATCCAGTGACAACAAATATGATGTCAACGCGTCCACCTCATGCCCGAAATTCCTAAAGAGGAGGAGGATGCGAGACAGAAAAAAGTTAGCATCATTCGTGCCCCGTCAAACACCTGGTCAGTCAACTTGCAGCGGCGCGCGAAAAGGACATGGTGTCTCAACAAGGTCTCTATCCTCCTCTCCTACGACTGCCGCCGACTCCCTAGACCTCTCCACGAGGGCCAAAAGGGCACCAAGTCAAGCCTTTAAACAATAAGCCCATCCGAAGTCCATGGAAAGGCAATTCAAACAACGCCACGTTGAAAAACAACAATTGTTCCACCCAGGCCAGAGAGTGCTTGCAAAGGACTACAGGAATAATCAGGAAAAGTGGACGATTGGACGTGTTTACAGAAAGTGTGGTGGCGTGGTTTACGAGATTCGGGTCGGCTCTGACATTTGGGTGCGGCACGCCAACCAGTTAAAACACGCTTAATGTGCTGACGTGTTAAGATCAAACCCAACTTTATCACTGGAACTATTACTGGACACATTTGACCTGCCAAAACCAAGGCAAGAAACTACAGTTCAAGCTGCCAGTCAATCTTCCCAAGTTTCTAGGCGATCAGGCCGGAAACGAATGCAAACGGTTCCATTGCAAATGAACCGCAACTCAAATCTTACGATTTGGCCACCAATATAGAGAGTTTGGGAGCGGCCAAGTAAGAAGCTTTCAATCCACTTCAGCAAATTTCCTCGAACACCTATTTGGCTGAGTTTGTGCGGAAGTCATTGATGTGGGACGCTATTAAATGCCTCCTTGAAGTCGATTTAGCTTACATGAAGTTAATCAACTGCCTGAGTCCAGCAGTCCAAACAATACAGGAAGTTCGTTACGCAGGACCTGCCTCTGCAGAATCCATGCTGCGCATCCGATAGAAGGTTATGCTGCTCTCAGAAGTTTGCGTTAAACAAAAGGGAGTCCGTTCCACGCCTCAAAGGTCCTCTGCGAGAAGATGTTCCATCGAACGTCCATAAAGGCCAGCTTCCTCTGCAATATATAGGGATGACCCCGCAGACGATCTTTTTGAGCCCATTTGAAGAATTCATCAAATTTGACAGGGAACAAATGGCTTCTGACAATTCCGTTGTTTTGGATGAGGTCCTTTGGACCATTTCCAGTAGTTTGTATTCTTTTTGCGACGAAGGTCGCCCAACTAAACTCCCTGTTCTAGATATGAACGAATAAAACTCGCATATATTCTCTAATTATTCTTTATCGATATTAAAAAAAGTTCGTTTAATGGCAGCTAGAACACTCGTTGCCCTCTTGAAAACCCCAAAACATTGCAAAGAGAGCTTTATAGGCAGCACAATTCTGATTTCCATGTATTTTTTTTGGTTACGTTCAACAGGCACATAGCATAAATTAAGAAGTTGTGAGAGTTGAACATCGCAGTGTAGCACACTTCTCAAAATTAAACAACATCAGCAACTTTTGGAACATTCATCGGGACAGTCAAGTCCTTCTTGAAGCGTTTACTCGTCATAAGTGTTTCTGATAGGCGGCCATAGATTAATGTCATCAACAAACAGGATTACATTGCTGTCCAGTCCATGCCTAGGGTCGTTGATAAAGATAAGGAACAATATGGCCCAAAACAGAGCCTAGACACAACAATAACAACTGGCACTGATATGGATTTTGCGTTGCCAACGAAAACGGACTGCGATCGGCCTAAAATAATAATATGTTTATTATGCCAGTTTACTGACAATTGAAAAGAGTTGGCAATGCAACTCGTGGGCGCCTTCCAAAACATCGAAGACCGGAAAAACCTAAACCAAACTCCCTATTTTGCAGCCAGCATTGGTTTTGTTTCAGGTTTTGTGTTTTGTCAATACTGTGTGAGATAGGGAGTTTGTTTCAAGTGAAAAAAACCTGCCTTCAAAGGTATGATACAAACGGAATATATGTACAGTTGTAAGCTGAGTTGACACATCAGCAGGAGAAATGTTGCATATCCTTTAAGGACATTAGTTAGAGACGGAGAGGGTTAGCACAAGAACACAGTGTTTTCAGTCTTCCTTCAATGGTTGTCGGCAAAAGTTGCGCGCTATTGGCTGAAGGGTTAGCAGACTGCGAGCTGCTGCTTCAACAGAATTATCTTCAGCATGAAGCCTGGCGGGTTTCAAAGTCCACGAACGCCATCAGAGTGAAAGAGAGATTCCACCGAGCCAGCACGCAAAATTCGAAAGTTGTCCTGAATGTAGAAAACTAGTTATAGCTCTCTTAAACATAGAGTAGTTTTGCTGGGTTTTAATACTTTTGGGCAGCTTATTCCAGATTGATATGGCATTTACTGAAAAGAATTGCCGGCACTTAACTGTACGTGCCATAGGAAGAAATAAAAATACGTCTCGGTGACTGGCGCGTCGATAGTGCTCAAGCTGCCTTATTGTACTAAGAGGCTTAAAGGTTTGACCATTCAAAAGTTTAAACAGTAAAATAGACCCTTTTGCAATCTACGAAGCCACAGGGGATCCAGCTTTATAAGTTCGCACATTTGTTAGTAGGCTAAGTTACGGTGTTCTGCAGTGAAAACTCTTCTAGTGAAGACGTGCTGCACCGATTCTATTTTCTTCCGTTCACTAGTGCGCAGAAGACTACATAGGGGCGAGCAGTATTCAAGACTACGTCTCACGTACATATTATAAAGGTTAGTTCTAACCTTTATGGTCTTAAAATTTCTAAGGATGAATCCGGTGGTTCGGCGTGCTTTCGAGACTATCAGGACACAGTGCTCTGACAAATTGAGACTATTAGAGTAGGATATGACCAAATCCTTGATAACTCCTGGGAAATTAAGTTCGTTGCCGTCTATGCTTAATTCCGGTTGATGATCGTCGCCAACAACCATAACGGAACATTTGTGCCATGAAAGGGTGAGGCGCCATGTGCAACACCACTGGGCGAAGGCCTGAAGATCCTTTTTTATCAGCTCAAGCACGATGTTGCGATCTGCCGGTTTATATCGATAAGCGACTTTTACATCACCAGCGTACATGAAGGGTCTCCCATACTGAAAACAATCTAAAACGTCGTTGACAAACAGGCAAAATAGGAGCGGACCCAGTACACTACCCTGTATAACTTCACTCCCCACATGCGTGGGGTTGGAGATAACATTGGAAATTTTTACTCCTTGTGTGCGAGCATCCAAATAGGAAGATATGAAGTTCAGAGGCTTGCTACCTAAGCCGAAGGAGGCCAGTTTCAGGAGGAGGACATTATGATCGACCTGATCAAAGGCCTTAGTAAAATCAAAATAGACGCTGTAAATGGCAAAAACGCTATCTCTAGATTGCAGCACATAATCAAAGAAAGAGAGCTGGCAGTTGTCACAAGATCGTTTCGCGAGAAAGCCATGTTGAGCTGTATTGAGCAGGTTGTTCTCTGTCAAGTGACGCATTATCTTTTCTTTGATTATGGTCTCCAATATCTTCGAGGCTGCGGAAAGTGTATTTATTGGCCTAAAGTTGTC
This sequence comes from Ligula intestinalis, assembly GCA_036362985.1. Classification (NCBI taxonomy): domain Eukaryota; kingdom Metazoa; phylum Platyhelminthes; class Cestoda; order Diphyllobothriidea; family Diphyllobothriidae; genus Ligula; species Ligula intestinalis. Next base: position 4,243 of record JAYGXS010001845.1, on the reverse strand, counting down.
GAATGACGTCAATTGGCCATGCTTGCGAAAAGGCATTATGTGCGATTCATTCAACAACGAAGAAAAGGTGTTGATCTCAAGAGCAAGATTTAATACCTAACAAAGAATAGACGTAAAGATATCATTCGCTTCAGCTTTTAGAAGGCTAACTGGGACGCCATCTGATCGTGGACTATAAGATTGACGATAACGACGAATGGCTACAGTTACGTCCCAGAGGGTAAAACTTATGGTTTCGAGTACGGCACCCGTCCAAGCCCGGATAGTCGGAGGTGCAGCGAACAAGCTTTCACTAAACGTCTTGGATAGGAACGCATTGAAGCTATCGGTGGTCAACTAAGCGTCAGCTATGGGGCAATTTGGCAATCTCATACCCAATTTAGTAGATTTCCCCTTATTATGGATTCGAAACCTTTTAGAGTAGCCGTTGGTGAGGGACATTATCAAGGGCTTGTCTTAAGTCGATGTAAACAACACCGACTTTAGGATTCTCGTATATTTATCTGGACCACTGCTCCATTGAAAATGAATTAGTCAGGCAGGGGTAATTTTCTCGAAATCCGTGTTGGACACTGTCAAAGAACTCTTTCTTTTTCGAGAAACCTTATCGTGGCCTTTCTGATAATATTCCATAACTTTGCAACAAGTCAAGTTGGACTCACTGATCGGTAGTTGTTCGTTCTGGTTCAAGATCCACTCATGTGAATAGGGTACATGTTATCAAAATTCTAGTCAGATGGGAGGAGTTCTCGTTAAAACGAGAACTAGAAAATATGCGAAAGTTGTCTGGAGAGTTCCGAAGCGAGCACCAGTAGTAAATTTGCCAGCTTTTTGTCTGGGCCAGGAGACATAACTTCGCTAAGCACAAGAAGGTATTTTCTCGCATCTTCTGCGAAATTCAGGTCATCCATGATTGTGCCACTACTCCCTACATAAAAGTCTACCCGATTAAAATTTTTTTCCTCAGCAAAAATAGATGCGAGCACTTACTAAGGAGTTCTTTCTTTTCGGGACTTCCCGTACTTGCTTTGTTGTTTTCATCCTTCAGTATTGTGACTATTTCTTTATTTTTTAACCCTCTGTTGATGTAGTTAAAGCATACTTTTGGCTTTTATACGGCCCGCTCTATCATTTTTGTCTCACATTCCTTCCGTGATTTGCGAACGCTTGAACTTACCTCCTTCTGTTCTCATGCGGAATTCTTCGTACGCTAAGGGTAAGGCTATTGTCATATAGCTCGTGCAGAGTTTGTTCTTTTGGTTTATATGGCTCTTTAAATCTCGCCTCTACCAAGTGGGCAGGCTCACCATTTGTACTTTTTTCGGTGGATAGATTCAATGCATAATATCGTTTATAACATTCCTGATACTGTAAAAATAAGTATTTAGACTGCCGGTAAAACTTTCGTGTCCAGTTAGTATCGATAGCTCACTTCTCATCGTGTGGACGTTTCCGTGCCAGTAATTAAGTCAAACTTCCGTATTCATTGTTTGCTTGATGTTTAAACTGTATTTTAGCAGGAGCATGACATGGTCGCTCTTGCCATGCTGTACGATTTACTTGATGTCGTTTACATCAATGCGGTGATTCGGAGTACGAGGGGTAGACAGTTTGCTGCTTATGCCTCTGATTCTTGTTGAAAGTGCTACATTTTTATTCGTAAAATTCAGCATTATTGACTGTCTCCAGAGGAATGACCTCTGCGTGGTGCTGATTTACCCATTCAATATTCACAGGTTCCTCTCGCCCGTACTAGATCTTTTGAAATTTCAAGCACATCGATTCTTTGAGTGGCGCTCTTAAACAACTTAATAATAGAAAGGTTGAAGTAAAAGAAACTATTTCTCAACTTGTTAATGACGTCGATAGGCTAACCAGTGTTACGTTTCCGAAGATTGCTGCTGCCGATAAGGAAAACTTCACCCTATATAATCTGATGCGTATTCTGCTTGCGCATCATAAAGTTCAGAGCGGTTTCGCTTTCCCGTTAACTTAAGTCTGCTTATGGCTCGTACATTAAACATATAGGTACAGTGACAGTTTGCATCGCACCTCCTCATGACATAGTCGCACACTCCTTCATATTATGTGAGATGACTTTGTCTACCTTGGTCAACATGACTGCTACATTGAAGTTAAACGGTGGAGTAACCAATCCTTTTACACTGTTTTCAAACAAGAACTTCATTCCCCCGCCTTTGAGAAAATATCCATCTGTGCTGCCATGAAGGAATAGGCCAGAATACCATCAACCTGCCACCGCAGTTCGTAGAACACCCCAGTCTCGTATAGCATAAAGGTTTGCCTATGAGTGTCCGACACCTCTTCGCTTGGATGATTAATCTCTCGATTGGGCGAATCCCATTCGCAACGCCATCGACACTGCTGCAAACAAACCTGTCTGGCAAACACCGAGGCGAATCGCAGACCAATAACCAAATGAGATGCTTGATGCCTTGAAAAAGATGCTAGCGAAAGGTGTCAAACTTTTCACTAAATGACCACAGTCAACGGACGCTCGAAAAATGCAAATAGAATGCTATTTTCTATATTCTAGTAGTATTTGCTTTAAAGCATAACATTACACAGTATGGATGACTTAAATTCCTCAGACAGATGGGGGGACGGCGAATACTGAATATTATAATACTACTTACTGCATTTTATGAACACTTGTTTATATTCTATTTTATTTAAGCAAAACCTATATTTGCGCTCTGTTAGCATCATTCCCATACGAAGAACCCCACGGAACTCCTTCCTGGACAGCTGCGAATCGTGACGACTCCGTCGGTGATCGCATCGTCCGAACATTGCGGTCATGCTTCTCGTGACCTTTAACCTTCTTCCTTGGCTGGACCGGCAGTGGACCACTGCGCACCGTTAAGTCAAGTCAGGTCAACTTTATAAAGGGAAATATAGGCAAACACCTTTGAAATCCCTATTGTTACACAGTAGTTAAGCAATGCGTCGGCAAAGCCAAACATTTCAAAGAAGGTCGCTTACAGAATTGTACATGACTACTCACTTTTTCAAGTACTATAAAGAGATGGGACGATGTCAGTTAACATGAGCCAGTAGGTGTAACAGAGCAAAAAGTGCAGACTGTGAAAAAACTCCTAAGGCATGGCTTAGAGTTCAAAAAATGGAAGGTAGTTTGTTGTTCTTTTAGGAGAAAAACTGTCCCTGGACCTTTGTGGGCATTACTGTTTTCACAAAACTTGACGGCGGCCTCGGTAATTCAGCAAGGGAGTATATGGCGGCATATTCTGCACTAAAGGTCTGCTTCTACTGAAGTCTGCAATACCCGCTCGTTTTACTCTCCCTCGGGAGCGACATTTTTTTCTCTTAAAAATTCCAAGGATATTCTTTCACTCCCTGCTCTTTTTGGCTATGTTCCACCTCATGGGCTCATGGCAATTGACCTGCCAATAATCCAAGATACTCTATTAATATCACTACACGAATGTTTAAATGTGGAATTCAAAGGAAACCCATCTACATTTACCTTAAATATACTGATATTGATCAACTGATACATACGCATAATGCTCAGCATGGAGTTACGTTAATAGCAAATGAGTATTGATAGCAGACCAACACAACCCACTGGCATCGATACGCAACCTACTTATGAATGTGTGAAGGCCCCATGTAGCTGGATCTAAGGTTGGCCTAGGTAATTGACATTTTTCCCTACTGCATGTCAATAAAGCTCGAATACCTGATTCCGTTCGCTTAGTCCTCCGTTATTGGGATTTACTCACCTTAATCATACAGCATACTATTGAATATCTTTTTATGGACAAAAAACATGCATCCAGCAGGTTTTGAACTGTCAGGTAAATTAACGTCATCACTGAACAACTGGAAAAAATGGGGCGCGAAATAACAAATGAGCTTTGGTAACCCTATAAGGTCACTCGCATCATTATGCTGCTGGATGACTACATAAAAAATGACATTCTGTGGTCGGAATTACCAGCCGAGGTCCAACTTAAACTCAATAGTGATGAAGGAGAATATGATGCACGTATCTTGATATACTTTCTGCAAAATCAACTTGAATATGGCGGCAAGTTAATAGCAAAGGTAACTGCCTAACGAGCTATTAATGCGTATAGGTTATACGTAGCGAAAAAAGCTACTACCAACAATTGATACACTACAGTTCACAGTTTTTAATGCTGTTTCCATATCATCTGCAGCGCAAGATTGTGGGTGGTCTTAAGGTTACCCCTTT
>JAYGXS010001843.1:0-12162 GCA_036362985.1 Ligula intestinalis | reverse complement strand
GCCGCAGTTTTCCTCCAGACATGTCAGGGCTAGGCTTTGACGGTTTTTATTAAGAATTTATGTTATAGTTTGCAGTAGCCCTTTACACAACCTGTTATTATTCCGAAGAAAATGGAAAAGTATTTGTATTTTGCTTCGCCACGCAAGAGTATCATTAATTTATGTATCAGTATATTGAGAGATAGGTTGGTTAATTAACTTTGAGTCCCCTATTTTTGCATGTGTGCAGTGGTAGAACAATAATTGTGTCTCAGACTGGTGCCGAGTCCAGTTCTCCTGAGTCATGGGGTGGAAAAATAGGAGCAAAACTCATTAAGGATTTTAAGGTGAAACATTGTTGCTCTTGTGGGCACATGTGTGGGGTATAATAGAAACAGGAGAAAAGAAATCATCCGATTTTTTTCGGTATGCGGGGGGGAGGGAATCGACGGGGGGCAAGACAAAGGCTCCCAGGATCATTATCGACTCTGACATCTGGTCAGCCTGATTGTTCTTTGCTAAGAACATTGTCAGTCGACCGGACTGGAAAAAAAGAAACATCCGTCCACATTGTCGACAGTCCGCTTCGGGTCAAAACAAGGGTGAGTGTTTAGGCCACCAGGTCCGGCTGATGCGATCGCTGACGGGGTAACCACGGTATGCAGACAGCCATATACGGTAGACCGCGGAGACCTTCAAATTATAACATTTTCCTCGAAATGAATAATATTCCCCTCGAAATAAGCCTATCGTCTCACTTAGGAGTTTTTAATGTCAAATTACGTGAACACTTAAAGTCCTTGTTATCCGTCTCCTTCCCAAACGCACAACTTTTGGACTTTGAAAAGGGTCCCCCTGGTATCTGAGGTGGTTATGTTTATATCAATTTTTTTTCCATACATGTCTATTTCTACCTTTTTCGAGTGATATTTGCAACGAGTTTTCGTCCACTTCTCTGTCCAGTCATCATTGCCGTTTCTCCATTCTCCGTTTTACAACCCTGACGATAGTTTTCATGGTCTTTAGTCATGCTTGTGGCAGTTCTGCTATTTTCGCCAGCTCGTCGCTAAATTCCGCAGTCTATAAGGTCACATCTCCGGCGTTCCGTTGATGATCAGGTAACCTCTGCCGTTCACTCTCTTGTCGACCCTGTTGTCCGCGATGGACTCCTCCGGTCGCACCTTCCTGATGGTTGATCATGAACCCAGTCGGGCGGTGTAACAATGTTGAACGACAGCCTCTGCTGTTATATGATTTCTCCAATTACAAGAAGCGTTTCCAACCCTCATTCGTTCTCATCAACAGTCCTGTCTCATTTGCACTACAATCAATCTTCTCAACCAACCCCCTGAATTTTTTTGAAGCAGTTTTTTTCCTATGTTTTGTTTTTTTTAAGCGGGGGCTCGCTGAACTCCGCCCCGGCTTAAATGGTAGGAGTTTTTTTTACTGCTTCCTCCTTATTAGCCATGCGTTGACTACTATTTTTAAACGACGATATGTTGGTGAATATGAATTAATCTACCAACACTGCTAAACGCTCCTGCTATCTATGTGGTTCTTTCACGGAGGGCAGCATTTATCGACTTTGTATTTATTTTTCCGCAGCACTTATTCTGCAATGACGAGGCCCACCGGGCCTAAAATATAAAATTTATTTTAAGATTCTCTTTCTCCTTTTTCAGGCTGAAAGTTTGATATTTTCATCAAAATAAAGTTCTCATCATCATTATCTTTATCACCGTTTCCGTAGGAGAACTTCTGGGGCTATGGGTATATGATGTACCTTAATTTAACTACTGTTGTCATAGAAGTAGAAGTAGTAGTACGTGAAGTAGTAGTAGTAGTAGTAGTAGTAGTATTAGTAGTAGTAGTAGTAGTAACAGTAGTAGCTTTGATGACTAAAAATCATGTGGTCACACACAACACGTACGCCTGAACATAAGCGTGGTAAAATAACTGTTTTCTTCCACTTCTATCTGCCTGCAATTTACCTGGAGGAACTCCTTACTTTTGATTGCCAGGTCCTGATGATGCATAAAGTTCTGTAGTGCTGCTTGCCACTTGCGCCTGACACAGCCTCCGGTCTTCTTGACACCGGATGCGGCTGAATGAGGAAAGGTAGATTGCGCTAGATGCAACGCAAGTCCACCATCACTTAAAGTGAACTCACGCGCAAGTCACTCTCCCTGCGTCCCCCTTTTGTACAAATCGATTGTCGAACTGTCCGTGGTAGGAGTAGTAGTAGTCGTACTCATAGTATTAGCGTGGCGGGTGGCTTACACCTTGTGCCTTTTTAACTAGAGGCTTTTTCGAGATGTAGCCTAGAACCCCAGTCTGGAGACAGTACATGCCTAGCTTGGGTGGTTTAGGTACAGAAATAATAAAAATTCCAGTGATGCTGATTGTGTAAATGGGTATGGTGCTGATGATTCTGGCGATGATGGTTATCAGCTGCGATGACTGGAATGGTCATTCCTCGCTTTTGACCTGACGATGGTTAATAAGTCAGAAATGTCCATTCTTGTCTCGCTTTTCTTTGATGGCAATAGTATCTGCCTAACCTACCAGCTATTGCAGCTGTCAGGGCCGTTGTCGCGACCCAAGGCAGAGCGAGATAGATTAACCATGTTAGCGGTTAGATACACCTTAGTTTAATCGGTGGTTGTTCTGTTGGTAGTAGTAGTATTTGTAGCAGTTGTAGTAGTAGTAATAGTAGATGTAAAATAAGTTGTAGTAGTATTAGTAGTAGTAGCGATTAACGATTTTCTCCGTTTGGGTCGGATGCTCCTCGCGGTTATCGAAAACGGAACGAACACTCCAAGCGCCGAAGGTGATAGGACTTACCTGAGCTCCCTGAGCTGTCGTCCTGTGAACTCTGGGAGCTGTCCTGCGGGAAGAAAACAGGTTAGAGAGAGGGTGGGGAAGAGATAGGTTTTGATTTGCGTTTGTATTGTTTCGACCGCGTGCATGCAGTCTGACAGCCACGGTCAGCTGGCAGATATCGTGACCCAGCGTGTTTGGAAATCACCTTTTCTAGGTCCGTCAACCCTCTAACGAAGGGTGGTAGCGCTGCTCCTAAGGAGCACTGCCTATCACAAGTAACTGCTGCCGGACAACACTTAGGCCACGATTGATTTGGTGGTGAACGACCACTTGGTTACGAGCCGCCTATTACATTGATGTCGCGCCGCCATCGGACTTTTAAGAACATGGGGGAGGGGGGGGAATTTTTGGGGAGTATGGGTGGGAGCAGCAGTACGTATCCTAGTAGCAGTAGTCGTCAAGGGGACAATGTCACCAGTCATACTGATACGAATCCTAGTGCTGTAGCGTGTGACCGCTGGTAGCGTTATTACTCCGAAGAAGAAGATGCGCTCACTGGAACAAGGACCTTATTTTCCTGACGTTTCTTGAACTGCTACTGTGAAGATTGTTTTTACTGGTGTTACTGGTGAGACAAAACTCTACTAAGAGTGCATGTCATGGTGTGATGACTATTTGGGTAAGCATCGCTAAAATTGGATTAGGTGACTGTAAGGTAATGGAATGGTAGGTATAGTAGTAAAGACAACATTAAGGAAATATGAGGAAAAGTGACAGATAACAAATATAAATAAGAAAATAATTAGATCAAATAGATAGAGAATCAGGCATACGTATGCATACAGAATATACCTATGTATGCATAAAAAACAATGGATACAGTATTAGGACTCGCGGATTTAGATGAGATTACGCAAATAAGGCAACGTTTCGGGAGTACTGACATTCCAAAGCTCGTGAGGAAAGCGATGATCGTGATAGTGGCAATAATGATAAAAGCAACTGGAGATATCAAGTGAAGCAAGAGTGTAATATAGAGCAAGGGAAAGAAAACAATGAAGTACAAACAGACAATGGTACGGTATACAGTAACTAACATCCTTCTGACAACCACACCGGAGACCCTCACTTGGTTTAGCCGGCTGATTGTCGCGGGGACCTGGGGGTTGGCTACCAGGCAGGGCCTAGCTACGGGGAGCCACAAGCGAGAGCTGGATTCCAGCCAAGGACGCTAGGCGTAGCCACCAACCACGCGAGAAAAGATTATGCGATCAGCAGTGACCTTCACGTTCAGCCCCCAGCTGAACACCCGACGCTCCCCGGGTCTGTATAACCAATGTCAATATGAAAATCTGGCTCAGTTTTCATAACTTACCACCGACTGTAATTTAATGTGGTCAAGTTAAATTAAGAGAAAATTGACGTTGTAGCTTACCACACTAGCCTTGATATTTGATAAAAGGTCCAAACATGAGTTTGGTAGATTTTCTGCCGCAGCTTGACACACCTGCAAGGGCCCCGGCTCATCACTGGGTCCCCAAGCCTTCCTTATCTGCTTCCTGATTGATGTACATATTTTGAAAGTTAAAATCTTTAATCCCCTGATAAATTTATTTCTGATCGTGGTTTATATCAGTATTTTTAAGGAAAATAGGCAAAGATCAAATATCCGACTGTTGAGTATCCCTCTTCCTGCCCTTGCAGCTATGAGTGAATGTCGGCTGAAGGAGGTGAGATGCGGAAGAATGGGATTGTGGCAGGCATCACTTCTTATGGCCAACCCTGTACATCGCCAGAGCCCTTGTAAAGGACGAATTTCGTGAGGCAAGGTGTCAAAATTAGTTTCTCTTAAAAGTCTTATCTCTAATTCTTTATTATTCGCAAACATGGGAGCTGTACGACTCGATTGCAGACTGCTTGAATCACAATATGTTGACTACTGGGCATTGTTCACTAATGATTGGCAAATCATTCTTTTTTATTTAGGAGTTACCTCTTACGAAGAAACAAAGGCGTTGCCGTAACCGTGTCCTTCTTGCCTAGAATGCACACCTGAGTGTTAGACCCATTGACTCCTCAGCTAAGGAAGCGTGCTGGGATCTCCTCAGGTTTTAGGATGGAATCGAAGATACCAGGTCAATTTAGGCGACTGAGGGCCCAAATTAGTTTGGCACAGCAAAGGTTGACAAGTGTTCAATTTCACCTGTTTTTAGACTGCAAATATGAACAACTTGTGATAGATCATTGGTGTTTAACCACAGACGCGAAGAATTATCTGGTTGGATAAAAACTGGGGCATCTTTTCACTTAAAAAAAGGCTTCGTGGTATTCATTTCACAAATTCTGCCTTTCAGCTGCACAACGGCCATCCACAGGCTTATAAGTCGTACGCGGTCAGTGAGCAACCGGTGAAGGAATATGAAGTCCTGGTTTGGAAGAAGGAGTAAACAACACCAACGGCTGCGCTCGGACATTTAAATGCTTTTCTCTCAAAAACTTTGCCAAAAAATAATCACTGCACAGATTTTGAAATTCTTAAATTAGCATCGGGCTGTTAAAACAGTTTCGGACTGGTTGCGTTCCAGTTATCTGCACTAGTTTTTTTAAAACTGTGCAAATATTCCAATTTTACGATTGAGGTGTCATCTTGGCAAACACATGCTTTTAGCCAATCTTCGTCAGGCCAGTATAATTGCAGGGACTAACATGGTCAGTTATATGTTATGTAGTATTGAAGTGGCTCTTGGGGTAGGAGGAGGGGGTGTGGGGTGTTCACTCAGGTGGGCTGCAGCCTGTTGAGGGTCCAGCGAGCAAGGAAGAGGAGGACGGAGAGGTCGTTCTCACGGTCAACGTGCGTAGGTGCGGATGACGTCTTTTCTGCTGGCATGGTATTCATTCGTATGGTTGGCCAGGGTAGGTAGACTGCGGCTACCAGCGTTTTTTGGCAGCAGAGAGCGGGTTTTGTTAAACGGATTGCGGGTGCTTCGGGTATGGCGAGCACCCCTTTGCACAGGCCTTGATAATAGTGTGTCGTAGTTTGATAGATGACTTGAAAGTCCTCTCTCGCGTCAACTTGGGGGTTCGTATCGATAAAGTATGCGAGGATTGAGCTTGGGATCAGTAGATTTTCTTGTTTGCTTGAGCCACGCTGGTATGTGTTCCCGCACCCTCTGGAGCTCCAGACGTCGCTTTTTTAAAACGATGTGTCGCTGTTATGGTTACCCATTGACACCTGGATATAGCATCGGCATGCATTTTGGACCAGCTGTAACACCGGTACAGACAACTTGAAGCCCGTTCTCTCAAATACCTTCGTACATAATGATTTTTTCCCGCCGCTTTATGTATGTTCAGTGCAAATACATTCTTTAAAAAATATATAAGTGCCATTAGCGATCAGCGCAATTTCATCCACGAGTGTCTATATCGCCTGACAAATACAGACAAGATAAAGAGTTTGACCCTCAGTGATTTTGCCTCTGATCAAAACGCCGTGCGTCCAAGGCTCGGGCGAGGCACACCTGGGGCTTGGATATGACTTGCTGGCGGCTTACAATGCGCCAAAATGGCCATACTATTCTTCCTTTTCCTTGCTGCATATACGGTCGGGCTACACGAATTGCTGTCAGGACCCACAATATGAGACCCAAGACAGAGCGTTAGAAGTGAGCTCGTGCAAAGATAGGGGACAATCATTAAAAATAAACCTCTTCCGGTGTAAACAGGCAAGAAAACGAGTTCGACGTTCAAGGCTTATGGCGCTGGGTGACTAGTCGAAAGTTTGTGCGTTTGAAGCTCGGGTGGGCCACAACTAGAGGTTGCGTATGGCTGGCTAACGAAGGTAATATTTGCCGGCCGAAGCTACCAGCCATGCTGCATTTAGTCCGAGGATGAGGATGATCTCGAGGATTAGCCAAGAGGCAGAGCGGGACGCGTGAATTGGGGAACCTTCATCAACGGTTTTTAGAACGGGAATTTATTTGTCGAAATTCCTCATAATACCAACACTGCCACGTTCGGTCTTACCGCCTAGCTCAAGAAAAGAGGGATAGAGAATAAAAATTAGGCGTGGTATATCGTAAACGCTTTCGAAATAAGTATTTAATGAAAAATCATGGGGAACCTAACCGATGACACTGTATTACTGATAACCATGCATCTTAATCCTACAGTATTACAATCAAGCCGAGATCTGAGCTGTAAAATGGACTTCCTCCTAGCCAAGGAGAAAAAGTCCCATTGAATTATTATATGTTTCTGTGTAAGTGATTTTCGATGCTTTCATTCGTTTAAATGTGCTATATAGGAAACGTTTGAGATATACCGGGGGTCTCAAAAATGCATACACATTTTTAATATTTGTAAACTTGGTGTTTATTATAATTTTATTATTCCAAAAATATAGCAATATTAACAGGTATTATTCGATTCTTTTTAGCGCATGTTCTCAATGTCTGGAATAATACACATATAATAATCGCCAAGTTAAAAATGAGTTACAATCAGTATACACTTTTTGCGACAACCGCGGCTAAGTCCACCTCAGTTAAAGAACAGGACAGTTTTTCCAGACCCCAAGTATTCTTACTGTCAAACCGTAACACGTACAATGTATCGATATTTTATTTCATGTTTTTTCTAGATTTGTACCTTAGAAGTTAGTTTTTTTTCACGTTAAACAAACACCTTTTTTGCACACTATTGACCTAGCAAACGACCAAAACAAATACAATGGTCACTGCGAAAGAAGGGGTTTTGGTTAGGTTTTTTACTGCCTTCCGGTGTTTTTGACGGCGCCAAAGATGTGCTGTACAAATAAACTTTATTATTAAGTATCACAAGGCAGCAACCAAAAATTAGCACAATCAGGCTGATCTGATTAACCCATAAGGATGAAGTATAATGACGACTGCGGTTTATAGTGCACAGGAAAAATTTAATTAACCGTTGTCAACCATGCACATGCAGAAAATTGAAATTTCCTTGAATATAGGGTATATTCTTCTTGGCAACCGGAAGGTGCTTCTTTGTCCGCTGACGTGTTGGATCTGATTTTTAATTTGATATAAATTTAAAGTTGTGGGTGCATGTGTTCGCCACAGGATGATCGATGTTTCTACACATTCTGGTGAGCACAGATAATTCTTGATTCCGAAACCGTAATTCTTGCTCTTACAATTTTGAGAAAGTTAAGTTTATTATATAAATTATACTGTTTTCTCATCTGTTAAACCACTACTTTTTGGTCGGCTTTTGCGTTCTGTGCTGAGCAAAGAAGGTTAAGCTACCATATCACAGATAACAGATATGTCGGTTATTAGTGAACATGTTATGTCAAGCACTAACCGGATACCGGCGAAATACGCATGAGAGTCTTTTTTTTCCTAGAGCCTCAGACGCGGTAGGTTTTATCGCCTTTGTATGCAATTTCAGTCAGACTGATAACTATATGTGTATTTTACGCAAATGTCTATCCTCTTCAGCTTAACTATACACCAAGCAAATTGAGAAACGTGCAGTTCACAGTGTATTTTTTTTTCAAAACCCTAGTTAAAATACTATGTACTATAGAAATTGAAACATCTGCAGCCTTTTTTCATATAAGTGTTCACTGGGTTTCACACGAAAACTAGAAATCAGTTCAGCTGATGCATTTTCGTTCAGTTTTTGGAATGCACCCGTAAATATGCATGCATCTGTTCGATAACGAATTGAAACTTATTGCAGTAAAGGCCACCGGCTTTATGAAGCGTGTAAACCAATGTCAGAATACTGAATTAAGGAATGGTAAAACTTACTCAATGTTTCTGTCGATAATGCTTTCAGGACAGCTACACTGACTCCACAATCATGACCACTTAGCTGCATGTTTTCAGTCCTGAACGCATAAAGGTACCATGTGCTTGAATTCACATCACTCAATTGGTTCCATTCAACGTTGTTTCTGACGTGACCTCCTCATTGGCATGCCACATTCTAGCTGTAGCATGGAAGGAATTTAAATTAGCGTGGGGTTGTTCCGAAGCCCACCAGGAAACCATGATTGAATTGAAACTGATGTAAATAAATTGCCTTCCTGTGACCACTTGACCGGCTGCGAATAGGAGAGCTAGAGTCTTCATATTATCTCGTTTGTCACTCGTAGCACAACGGCGCTATGTAGAGCCTATGACGATAGCGTCAACACCTCATGCTCTGGCATATTTAATCTGTTACAAGCTGCACAACTACAGATAACATTTTCTTATGTGTTTAAGCACACTTCAAACATAGCATGTGTATTTGCTTCTCTCTTTTGAAGCATACGACAAAGACAAATAATGTAACTGGTTGCAATGAAATGAAAATATTTTGACGCAGGCCTCGTTCAACTATACCACAATTTTAACACTCAAACCTTATGTCCGTGAATTTTCGTCGGACGGGCCCAGCACCATATATTAACTTTTTAAGGAGCAGACCAAGGATATTCAACAATCGCCAGATCACAGCATGTCTTACCAACATGTGTCAAATTACCTACGTAATTCCTCCACAAGTGGACGACGACAATTTTGGTGTATTCTCGAGCATGCTTCTCTAGGCAACGGTGAAAAACGTATATAATTGGACATTTAAAAAATGATATTTTTTTCAGAAAATGGTAATTGGCTTTATGCAGAATGTTAATAAATGCCGGAGGAAGGCATTGAAACGAAGTGCCAACGTGTGCCCAGCGATAGTGTAGGTACAACGTTTGTGACTGCTTCACCAGCTTCACCGTACAATTTTCTAACAGGGTTGGGCTGGCTTATCGTCCGGACTGATATGTTTTACGCTGTGAAGGAAATCACATCATGAGATTTTGCATTAGTCACCAATGCTTCTCTTTCATATTTTGCTTGTATGACCAGTTGAGTAACTTCAGCGAAGTAGGATCTTTTTTTTTACCATGCGGCGTCTCCGAGACTTCATTGAACATTGATAGTGTAATTTCACAGATCAGTAAAAATTTACACCTCGTACCTTTTGACCGACGCCAAATAAAAAATAATGAGAAAATATGCCTGATCACATGTGCAGCATAAAGTGCATTGCCAATAACATAGGGTATATGCGGTGTTAAATGAATCCGTCTTTCATCAGCTGACAACATGCTGATGACTCCGTTAACAGAACTCGCTTGCTTCTCAAAAAACAGGCCTACTAAACTTTTGTTTCCTTTAAAAATACAACAATATTTCGGACCAAAATATACGGAACGGGTGGTTCCGAAAAAAATGCCAGTTTTCATAAACTTTGCCTTTGAGGATGACTATATCCCAAACTGGTTATGCGTAGTCTAAGTTGCACCATTGATGAAACATATAATGCAGCTGAACAATAGTTACTTACTGGCATTTAAATTTCCCCAGTTAATGTGACAAAGTATGTCTTGACTTTGGAAGCCATAAGCACCTGTGTCCATGAATTATTGTGCACTCACAGCAGCAAGTATATTTCCCGTACACAAAGGTGACCAGACCAACTGGAACTTTATCTCGTCGGCTTTTAAAACAATAAAACAATGTGCCATTGTCCCCTTTTACAAAAAACCTGGACAGTGCTCTCTTTTTTTTAAATGAACTCATATTTCCGATTTCTTGTAAGAGCGCAAACCCACTGGACATTGCACTCCACGGAGAAACCAGACCTATGTCGATAGTCAGAGCATGTCACTAATCTGTCCCTGGACTTGTAATGGCATGCCTATATTTGCTCCATATGCTTGTTTCCAAAAATATATTTAATTGGTAGAGACATGTGTTTTACTTTCCTCGAAAGACGCTGAAAGAATAAAATTAAAAGGACGCTTAACAAACGATTGTGCCTGTTTGCATGCCCCGAAGTCGCTGCCAAAATTCGAACGGATTCGCAGACTGTAGAACTCTCTTGAGACCTCAGTGTGTCCGCAAGTGGGCATTCTTCGGTTTCTGATATATTAATTCCGAGGGAATAATTAGGGAAATTAGTCAACGGTGGGGTTATTCTGAGGACACAAGGTCGTCAATGTGGTATCACGCAACAGCATTAACGTGGGCAAACTACGTTCTTTAAGTCAACGTTTTCGTCTATGTCACAAACAGGGTATAAAGCCAATGCCATATGAAATATAAGCTTATTTCGTAGTTAAAGGTGTGCATTACGCGGTTATTCCAGAAAAAGTTATTATCTTCTATTCAACAAGTAATATAACTATCACGTCCGTCACTCAACAAAATCCATTTTGCGTTCATTGTCCTCCAAAATATGCAAATTTTGCGTTCAAATTTTATTAATTCACTTACTAGGGACCACATAGAGAAGATAAGATGTTTGAGCAGCGAAAACATTTGATTTTTGATTGGGCATCATATGTCACACAGCATGTGACATCGGAAGATGTTTTCACCAAAGGAGGGAGAAACAAATTATATGTGAGCACTTCGGATGTTTTTCAACTTCGCATGCTACCTTCACAAGACTGGCCCGTTAACCCGGGCCATTCTTAAGGCTGGTGTTTTTTAAAGAACTGACTAACAGTTTGCTAAGTTAAATAATTATTTTTTTGTTCGTTTGAGTGATTGCCACGTTTCATTCGGTTAAGTTACTCAAACACTCTCTTCTCTTATTTGCTTTGCGTGCCGGGAACTATTCAATTCACTTTGACTGCTGCAACCTTTCATCAATCATCTTAAAAATATTTTAAGGTTTATACCTCAGCACACTTTGCGGAAGAAGAAAATATACAGCTGCAACCACTCCAGCATTCAAGAGGATGGTCTTCAGAATAACTTGTTCACTTGTACCAACAAATAATGAATTTATTCTGACAATGTTGCATGTTTGAGTTTGTATGCTGTCAAATACAGTCAAATTTACTGCATTTTCTTCCTTGGAAATTGAAAATGCAGGATAACGGAGAACTTATTATATCAGAAAATGCATTAATATTTTGTGGTTCAACTGAGGATCGGAGACTTCATAAATGGTCAAAGCTGTATGTACACAAGCAATTAATTCGGAAATAATTTATCAATTCGTTTGTCGCAAGCATTTTTTCGTCATTTTATTTGCTTGTTTCCATATTTCGTCAAATTTAACTCATGATTTTTTAACGCGCTTCGCTTTTCGACTAGAGACAACTGAATCCTATCAAATTAAGTTAAAAGATACAATTCTGCGAATCCTGCAAACAAATTTCAGGACATAATTTAACTGGATAAATTAGCGTATACTCGGACAGATTCTTTTTATCAACTGAGTGGATTAAATAATGAGTGGGGCTTTGGATTGGAAAACTACCCTTTCATTTAATGTTATTGGGAGAAATAGGGTCCATTTTTGTTAAATAATGATTAT
>JAYGXS010001842.1:0-10624 GCA_036362985.1 Ligula intestinalis | reverse complement strand
GCAATCTGCTAGCCCTTGCTTCTGCTGTTACTAGCAGGCGCTGACGCTGGTACTTTGGTGGTTTTGCGGGATCTTATAAGTCACCTTTAATGTTTCGGTGGGGTCCACATGTTGTCCGAGGTTACTATGTTGGCAAGGATGGTGCTGTAGCTGCTTCTAACTTTGCCGCATGCGCTTGAAAGGGAACTTTGAATTATGGGGTCTTCGTCTCCATAGAGGAGTGGTGGGCCTCATTATACTCTCCATCATATTCTTTATGATGAATAAGTCCGGATATTTGCTCTCTCGAAGCAGGTGCCTAATTTTCTGGAGCTTTATTTCCATATTGTCTGCCGAGCCTTTTCTTCCGATGTTGTGTTAGGCAGTGGACTAAGTTACGCTTCTGTTGGATAGGTAAATAACTATTAAAGTTTACATACTGTCCGGACCAGATTTTATTTCCATAAATGCTCCTTCGGACGCCACTCGCCCATAGTGGAGCATAAGTCCGGGTGCTATCGTGGCACGTGTACCCTGAGAAATTGTCTGAGCAAGAGAATCTGTGACGTGGAAAGTGTCGGGTGCAGCAAAATCTTTGACGACAGCGAGCATAATTGTCGCACAATTACCAAGCCGGCATCCCACCTGGACAAGGAAATCGCGGCAAATAATAAGTTGATCGCGTAGTTGCAAGCCGTCACCGCAACAGTTAAGACACCTAGCGGTGGCTACAGGAGTAGATAATTATGGCACGCACGCGTATGACCACAATACACTTCAGTTCTTGCCGTTGATCGTGCAATAGTGTCAACTCTGCATGAAAAAATTCTAGCTTGCAATACATTTACCTAACGGTACCGCCAATAATACTGCGTGAAAGCTAAAATAAATCCTTAAAAGGAGGCCTATGTCGGTACAGGAAGTATCATTTATTATCTAAGAACAAAGCGCGCGCTTCAAATTGCAGTTCAAATTTCTCTTCCTCTGTGGGAAATACTATTTTCCGGATTTCGGACCAGCTAGTACTCTGGCGGACACTCGTTATTAGCTATTGGATTCGTTTTCACAACATCCCCAGCCTCAGAAGTCACGACAGGCACTAGTAAAAACGAGCAAAATCTCTGTGACCGCCTTCCGTCAACAATCCTCAGGGATTCCAGCTATCTACAAATGGCTGAGTCGTTCCAATATCCTTTCCATACTGTTAATCGCTATATACTGCATATATTGCATAGGGCTTTAATATCGTTTAATTTTACTTCGATCTTTGATGGCAAGCAAAACTAAACGTACAGCGCGTGTAAAAGTTTGCCGCGAGTGGGATTTTAACCCAAAACCCGCAGATGGCAGGCATCGGTCGTTACCATTAGACCACGAGACCACACGGTTTTACTCTGATTTAATTCAGGATATAAGCCAATATTGCAATTTCGAGGGAAGAAACCGCATGGTTGGTCCAATGAAATCACGCACTGCTAAAAGGCCTAGAAGTCTTTAAAGCTCAATAGACACAAAGTACGAAGACCAAGATGGCATATCAGACATGGAACTTTCCAAAGAATTTTTCGTCATACAGAAGGATATGTTATGCCTTAAAACGGAATTAGCGGAACTGAAGTCACTTTGGCATATTCTAACGCATGGCTTGATGTCGGAGACGACTGCAAGCCGAGAAAAGGCCAATACGAAGAACAGAGAGAAGGTTTCAATACTCCATAAGCAAACTACAGCAGAATCAGTAATGGAACTCGACCTAGACGCAGAGTCAAAAATCCACGAAAATGTAGGAGAACTGGGATTCGAACCCTTTACATTGGGTCAACAGGCAGACGGTGTTGCCACTAGAGAAGCAGACCACGATGAAGGTATTGAACATTTTGCTAACTCAAGGGGTGTCGTTCTTAACACAGTCCCAAAAACCAAGCAGACGGTGTCTAAGATGCCAGTAAGAACTAGTCTGTTTGCGTCTCCCATGAAGCCCAAGACGCCACCGACTAACACAAAAAGGTGGCCTTGGCACAAAATAGGAGCTGTCGGGTCCTCCCAATTATCAAATGCCGAATCTTATGGATCTCACAGACAAAGTCGAGGATACCCACACATCGGTAGGGTCCACTAATAAACCTCATAGCCCGTTATTTAATCGCAGTTAGTGCATCGTCATACAAGGCATGCCTGAATCTTCTTCTGAGACCCCAAAGAAAAGAATTGATCATGATATGGATTTATTCCGCGGATACGTTAAACTTCTCCTACATGAAAATGAAAAATGGTAATCCCCGTCCTAGCAGCATTTATGATGGGCCTGAAAAAGGGTCCATATACGGACTCGGGTCAACCCAGACGAATAAAAGTTGTTCTAAAGCACGAAGAACAAACGAAGCTACTGTTAAACAGAAAATTGCAACTACGGAACAAGTACCCAAAGTTTTTTTTTTCAGCGGGAGTACTGGCCGGCCGAGAGGGAGAAGTGGAGGGCACTGAAAACCGAACTCCACAGGAGAACCAATGCGGACGAGAGGAACCTGCGAATAATGAACGGGGAAATCATCACCGCCCAGAGGTCATTCCTCCGGAGACAGCCAATAACGCTGAGTTTTAGAGACAAAAAGCAGACCAAAACGCAGGTAATAAAGTAGCTAATTCGCAGAGACATTCAGGCTTCCTCGACCCACAAATCGCTCAGAGCTCTATGCCGGCAAAGCTGCGCTTTCTTTATATGAACGCACAGAGTTTGCTTCAGAAGATTGACGAGCTCAAAATTTGTATAGCTGACCAACAGGCGGATGGCATTTCCATTACAGAGACCTGGCTACAGGCCGACGTAATGGATACCGTAATTGTACCCGGAGATTACCAAGTTGTTCGTCGGGACTGGATACATAGGAGGGGAGGAGGAATAACAGTGCTTGTTAAGAAGGGCATCATTGCGTCAGAACCCAAAATTGCTTCTTCTCATGATTGTAAAGCGCTATGCCTTAAACTGAAAACGTTTGGTGCACCCCCTTTATATTGCATGACTGTCTATAGATTACCAAATCAATCTCCAGAGGGTGGCGAGACCTTGTTTAGACTAATGCGTGAACTGGCTCAAAATGAAAATGCGCTGATCACTGGAGATTTTAACGCCCCACTGATTTACTGGAATGATCTATCAGTTAAGGGTTCTCATGAGTCTTTTAGCTCCAGATTCTTAAAGCTGAGGGGGGACCTCTCTCTAGTGCAGAATTTTGGATTCCCAACGAGGATAAAAGAAGCACAAATAGCGAACTGTTTGGACCTCGTATTATCGGAAGAGCCGATTGATACAAGCAAAATTAGGTCAATCGCACCTCTTGGAAAGAGTGATTATGTAATGATCCTGTGGGAATATGATTCAAACACCAATCAACCGAGAAATATGGTGATTCATTGAGACTACTGGCGCGGAAATTACACCGCAATGAGAAATAAAATAGCAGCAATAAATTGGCAAGACCTTCTAACCGTTAGTCCGGATGCCGACTGGAACACTGTCAGGGATCTTATAAGCGAAGTTGTGCTTCGAAACTGTCCGCTGAATAAAGTACAAAAGGCGAGCAGCCCCCCCCCCCCTGGATAACGCCAGGTCTGAAGGTCAAAATAAACCGCAAGACCAAACTCTGAAGAAGGTGCGCATCAACACGCCAGCGTTCATACTACGAAGAATTGGATCAGTAGTTTTTTGTCCCTCAGAGAACAGAGGGTCGTTGTCGGAAACTCAACCTCAGGATGGACAATGGTCGAGAGTGGTGTACCACAAGGCTCAGTTTTGGGTCCGCTGCTTTTCCTGATTTACGGAAACGACTGTCTCAATGAGCTTGATTGCGCAGCTGTCATGTTTGCGGATGACATAAAAATATGGGCTGAAATAAGGTGCGCCGACGACGCAAAGAAACTACAGTCGAACATCGATAAACTGGCTATCTGGTCGTCCACGTGGCTTCTTAACTTTAATGTATCCAAGTGTCTTGTTCTACACATAAGCCCGGGGCGAAAAATGCCACCGAAACACAGTTATTTTATCAATAGTACCGCATTAAACGAGTTTGAGACACACAAAGATCTGGGTATATGTACAACCGCGAACTTGATGCAAACAGAGCACTGTAAAAAGTCCTTCCAGAAGGCAACTAGTAACCTGCACTAGATCAGACGAGCGTTCAAAATCTTTCCACCTGAACTCTTCAGAAAAATATTTGGCACCTTTGTGAGACCACATCTTGAATACGGAATGCCAGTTTGGACACCGTGGTTGAAGAAAGATGCGGAGCTTCTTGAACAAGTGCAACGCAGGGCGACAAAGATGGTCGATGGTGTCAGGGACTTACCATATCAGGAGGGATTGATAAAACCTGACCTTTTTCCTTTGTCTTACAGGACCGTTCAGTGCAGCCTGCTCTGGACATTCCGGATAATCTGGGGGCACATTTCCTCCCTTAAATTGGAGGATTTCTTCCAATTAGCCACCAATACTCACCTGCGTGGCCATCTTTACAAGGTCACAAACGAGCGCACCCGATTAGACGTCCGAAAATATTTCTTAATTCAACGCGTGGTCCGGCCTTGGAACCTGCGACCAAGCGAGACGGTTTCCGCTGACGCAATTACGGAATTTAAAAGAAGACTTGATGTGATTTTATTTGACAAAAGGTGACTTATACAACACGATTTCCTACTGCCAGCACTGTGAACAATTGTTCTGGCTTTAGACCGTTATCATTCTTTTCCGTGAGAATTTACTAGAAATTCTGTTTTGATATCATATGTGCTCCCCCGACTGCATATTAACTGTAAGAATAACCTGTTTGCGTTACATTAGTAGGGTCCTCAAGGGCATTTCTTGCCTTTTACCCTTAAAATATACATATACAATTCCGCCAAAAGCGGAACGAGGTAAGATGAAACATTCGAAAAGCGTGGAAAGACTACGAAGCGAAAATCATCGAGCGGGCCAGAACGTAACCAAATTTGCTCCACATTTACATCAACAGCAGGCTTAAAAACAAAGACACAGTTGAGGTACTAAAAAGTGAAAATAATGAGGAAATTATAGACAATCTCGAAAAAGCAGAACACCTTAGCAAGTTTATTGCATCTGTTTTCACTGAGGATCTGCATTTTAATCCGACAGACTTCCACGCAGAGAGTAATGGCAGAATCATAGAGGAACTCCGTTTCATAGAAGAAGATGTCAAGAATGAACTTCTTGCGCTTAATAAAGCGAAATGGCTGGGTCCAGACAAAATACCAGCAAAGGTAATGCAAGAGGTGGCTTCGGAACTGTCCAGACCGCTTACGCACATTTTCAGTTGCTCCTTGATCAAGGCCTCCTCCCATCCGATTGGAAAGTTGCGAAAATATACCTATTCACAAGGTTGGATCCAGAATCAGCACGAATAACTATCGACCAGCGAGCCTAACTTGCATCTGTTGTAAATTTATGGACGGGATCATCAATAAGGTCACTATGAATTTCCTCGAAGAAAATGACTTATTTGATGGTGCCCAACACGGGTTTCGAGGAAACCACTCCTGCCTGACCAATATGCTTTATTCTATGAAGCAGTGGTCCAAGTCATTAGAGGAAAATATCCCCAAAGATGTTGTTTGCATAGACTTTAAAAAGCCTTCGATAGTGTCCCTCACCAACGGCTCCTCTACAAGGTTGGCGAATCTGGGATAAAGGGCAATTTACTAAATTGGGTAGGAGATTTTCCCATAGGCCGATCGCAGTCCGTGTGAATCGGAAACGCAAAATCCTCCTCAGTGCCAGTTGTAAGAGGATTGCCTCAGGGCTCCGTTCTTAGGCCACTATTGCTTTTTATCTACGTCAACGACTGTAGGCATGGACTGGTCAGTAATGGAGTCTTGTTTTTAGATGGTATTAAGATCTGGCAGCCCATCAGAAACGCTTGTAATGAACAAACTCTGCAAGAAGGACTTTACCGCCTTGGTGAATGGTCCAAAAATGGTTAATGCAATTTAACTTTGAGAAGTGTGTCACATTGCGGCTGAAGACGAAGAAAGTGAGCGCGACGGATGACTCACAAAACTACGTACTCGATGGAAGCTGCCTGTCGAACGACAGTGAAATAAGATCTGGGTATGGCTATCGTGGCATCAATGAGGAAGTCTTTACAGTGTGCTAGGGCTGCCAAGACGGCAAACAGTGTTCTGTTTGCCATTAAGCAAACTTTTGTTGACATAGACAAAAAACTATTTGGCAAAATCTATGGAACATTTATTCGCTCACATCTGGAGTATGGCGTTCAGGCGTGGCGACCATGGATGCACAAAGATAAACAGACGCTGGAAAGAATTCAGCGAAGGGCAACGAAAATTGTGAAGGGCCTTAAGTCTTCATCGCACGAATGTAGACTAGAAGCACTTAACATTTTCTCCCTTGAGTATATACAAATCCACGGCGACCTCATACAGACGAACCGCCTCGTGAGGAATCGGGAGTGTGCCCTGAAGTTTGATGACTTGTTCGCCTTCGCCACTTCAACCAAGCTCCGCGGGAATCCACTCAAACTGCGTGGAACCCTGACCTATCTAGAGGTTCGCAAGCAATCGTTCTCACAATGTGTCAACGGTGCTTGGAACGGACTGCCTGAGTAGGTCATAATGGTGAATTCCATAGATAAATAAATAAATAAATTTTATATTTGAGGCCCGGAGGGCCTCGTCATTGCAAACTTATTGCTGTGGAAAAATCAATACAAAGTTGATAAATGCTGCTCTTCATGAAACAACCACATAGACAGCGGGAGCGTTTAGGAGTGTTGCTAGATTAATTCATATTCACCAACATATCGGCGTTTTAAAATAGAAGTCAACGCATGGTGAACTAAGGAGAAAGCAGTGGAAAAAAACTCCCACCATTTAAGCTGGGGCAGAGTTCAGCGAACCCCCGCTTAATAAAAACAAAACGTAGGAGAAAAAAACTGCTTCAACAAAATTAAGGGGGTTGGTTGAGAGGATTGACTGCAGTGCAAATGAGACAGGACTGCTGATGAGAACGAATGAGGGTTGGAAACGCTTCTTGTAATTGAATAACTCATATAACAGCATAGGCTGTCGTTCACCATTGTTACACTGCCCGACTGGCTTCATGATCAAACATCAGGGAGGTGAGACCGGAGGAGGCCATCGCGGACAACAAGGTTGACAAGAGAGTAAACGGCAGAGGTCACCTGATCATCAACAAAACGCCTTAGATGTGACCTTGTCGACTGCGGAGTTAAGCGACGAGCTGACAAAAATAGCAGAACTGTCATGAGCATGACTTAAGGCCATGAAGCCTATCGTCAGGGTTGTAAAACGGAGAATGGAGAAAACAGCAATGATTACTGGACAAAGAAGTGGACGAAACATCGTTGCAAATATCACTCCAAGGAGGAAGAAATAGACGTGTATGAAAAAAAATTGATCTAAACATAATCAACTCAGATACCAGGGGGACCTTTTTCAAAGTCCAAAAGTTGTGTGTTTGCGAAGGAGACGGATAACAAGGACTTTATATCTTCCGAAGTTAAGTGTTTGTGTAATTTGACTTTAAAACCTGCTAAGTTAGACGACAGCCTAATTTTGAGGGGAATATTATTCCAGAGGAAGGCAGATTTGGAGGCAAAGAAGTGAGAATTGTTCGAAGTAGAGCTTAAGATGGGGTGTAATAATCCTAGAGGAATGACGAGTGGCATAAGGTCTATCTGCGGGAATGAGAGCGTTGATTCGTGGAAAATTAGGGGTAGAGTTAACGCAAAAGTGGAAACAGAGGCCCACTTCGAGTCTTCTGACCCGAAGAAATTTCATGTCCGCTAACTGACATTTCTCCGCATAACAAATATTGGATCGAGGAAGAGCGAATATTTTGCGAGAAAATACCCTCTGTACATTTTTAATCTTACCGCGATCAGAAGCATTCATTAGACCAAAGAGGGGACATCCATATTCTAGGATGGGTAGAACATACATGCGATAAAGTTTTAACTTTATTTCCAGCAGGAATAAATTGTGTGATGTAAAATCACATATCTGTGCAACCTTCGCAGCTATTCGATCCGTGTGAGGGGACAATGCTAGTTTATTTCCGCAGCTTAGACCTAAAACTGGATGAAAACTGGACGAATATCGACTGAAAAAATATTGTTTCTATGTACAAGGAAGCAGGAATAATAAACGCCCCGGAAATACCTATAGATCACAGTTTAAATTTGTATATGCTTCTCACTATTTTACAGGAACACCTTTTATGTTAGATATATTATGTACACACGAGACTATTCTGACTGATCACACGCACACGTTTAAATTTGTGCATGTATTTATGTTACTCACTATTTATAGTGACATAAGTTTATGTTGGATATTTCATGCATAGTGTTTGCAATATGGTCATCAAAGGCATTGCCTATTTCCCTAAATATACTGAACTATACTGAACTAATATGTTCTACCGAAAACTGTCGAATCCAGAAAAAGGCAGATAGTCAGGTTGGGGATAAAAAGTCGTTATATAAGTGACAAAAGTGTAAGAAAATAAAATGAAAAGACAAAAAAGGAAAATTTATCAATAGCTAACATACTAATATTTTGTTGAGTGTCCTTTAGCGTTTATAAGAGCGGTCATTCGGGAGGACATAGATAGGACTGTGTTGTATATTGTGGTTTGGTTGGTATAATTATCCAGAATAAACGCCAATTTATTTTCCATTGAAAAAGATGTCGGAGGCCTGGGCCAGTTGCGCTTGATTAAAATGAAAAGATTTTCAATTGGATTGAGATGGGACTATCAGGCGGGATAAAAATTGTTCGCAGGCCGCATGAAGAAAGGCTGGCTGAAGTCTTGAAAAATTAGATTATAGTCGTAGGGGTTTACTATAAGCATACCTCCTTTGATCGGTGAGCAGGGACATTGTCTTGTAATATAATAGTATCCAATCGACGCCTGTGAATGTCATTATAACCAAATACATCTTTGACAATGTTGACATCGACGATGCTGTTAATGTTCTCTTTCGTCGACCGCCAGACTGGTCGCTCACCGAACCCAAGAGGTGCATTACCAACTCTTTACAATTGCCTGTAAACTGGCATAATAAACATATTATTATTATTATAACTTGATCGCCATCCACACCATTAGGCATCCACAGTTCTTGATGGTTGATATCGAAGCAGTCTGTTCTTTAGGAAAGTTCTTTTTGCATATGACCATATGTGCCGAATTTTTGGACTTGTTTACGAACAGTACTTCATCACAGAAGCAAATGCTTTTCCTAAATAAAACTCTGTGGCTAATGTATTCCTGTGCAAATAAGAAACGTTCCTTAATATGATTCCTACTTAAAAAATGGCTTAACCGTATTCATTCTCTGATGAAGGCCAAATTCCCGCATTCTTTTCCTAACTAGGGTCTGAAAGAACATTGACAAATGGTTCCTGTGAATAGCGGTAATGGGAATTTAGTGGTATTTTTTAACGTTTGACAAATAAAGTCGTCATTCTGTTTTCTTTTAGAGCGTTTTGCTCCAGGATACTTCCTTCTAAGCACTGTTTTATAATAAATAATTAGGGAAACTGTGGCATTGCTTACATCAGACATAATAGCTTATAAATTACGTGCCAGCCGTTAGGCTGCTATTTTTCGTAAGCGGACAAAAGTGGCCTTACATAAATAAGGGTCTAACATCCAGAATACACAGCTCAATGCAAAAAAATGATTTTTATCGCGCCTCCCCGTTTCGATATAAAGTTGACGGTGCTTTTTTGGCACAAAACTTAACAGAATAGGACAGTTTGTGAATCGTATCGATGAATAATACAATTATCTATGTTTGACAGAAAAATATACAAAGTATGCGTTAATGCAGGGTCCACGCATTGTGAATACCATTTTATAAGTGCAAACTGTACAAATATGTATGACACACCGACATAAAACTAGTAGGGCTTTCAAGGGCAATGCCATTTAATCCCGCCAACTAAACAAAAATCCCTCTATAATTTAAGCTAATGAAAGTGAATGCTACCGATTGAACGTCTCGTAAATAGCACACATTTCGGCAGCCCGTTCTGCAAACCTGGTATGCAGGCCTACGAAACGTAGGTTCTGCAAAAGTGCAAAGGTGCGTGGGTAAGACCAGGATGTTATTTACTATGCGCGACATAAATATGCATCGGATGTCTCTATATAAAGCGGTGCGGAAAACTGTCCAACTCATTTATACACTTCTGCCATGGCATCCCTGGCCAGTCTGATTTCTGTCCTCCTCGTGTTCACGAGTGTCATTAGTTCAGAGGCGCGTGACACAGCAAGATCTCCCGATGTCCTGCATAAAGGTGAACATTTACAAGGCGACCTGATAGAGGCATTATCAGATATTGGAGTGCAAGAGGCGTTGTCGGAAAGCAACTTGAAGCTTATCAGCTCAGCGGATGCCCATCCCACAGACTCCGCTGATGAAGATGTCCTAACTGCAGCACGGTACCGTCCACGTCCACCTCGTAAACCACGTGCACCTCGTGCTCCACGTCTCCCCCAGCCTCCACGTCTACCTCGTCCTCCACGACTCCCCCAGCCTCCACGTCTACCTCGTCCTCCACGTCTTCCCCAGCCTCC
>JAYGXS010001841.1:0-10624 GCA_036362985.1 Ligula intestinalis | reverse complement strand
GCAATCTGCTAGCCCTTGCTTCTGCTGTTACTAGCAGGCGCTGACGCTGGTACTTTGGTGGTTTTGCGGGATCTTATAAGTCACCTTTAATGTTTCGGTGGGGTCCACATGTTGTCCGAGGTTACTATGTTGGCAAGGATGGTGCTGTAGCTGCTTCTAACTTTGCCGCATGCGCTTGAAAGGGAACTTTGAATTATGGGGTCTTCGTCTCCATAGAGGAGTGGTGGGCCTCATTATACTCTCCATCATATTCTTTATGATGAATAAGTCCGGATATTTGCTCTCTCGAAGCAGGTGCCTAATTTTCTGGAGCTTTATTTCCATATTGTCTGCCGAGCCTTTTCTTCCGATGTTGTGTTAGGCAGTGGACTAAGTTACGCTTCTGTTGGATAGGTAAATAACTATTAAAGTTTACATACTGTCCGGACCAGATTTTATTTCCATAAATGCTCCTTCGGACGCCACTCGCCCATAGTGGAGCATAAGTCCGGGTGCTATCGTGGCACGTGTACCCTGAGAAATTGTCTGAGCAAGAGAATCTGTGACGTGGAAAGTGTCGGGTGCAGCAAAATCTTTGACGACAGCGAGCATAATTGTCGCACAATTACCAAGCCGGCATCCCACCTGGACAAGGAAATCGCGGCAAATAATAAGTTGATCGCGTAGTTGCAAGCCGTCACCGCAACAGTTAAGACACCTAGCGGTGGCTACAGGAGTAGATAATTATGGCACGCACGCGTATGACCACAATACACTTCAGTTCTTGCCGTTGATCGTGCAATAGTGTCAACTCTGCATGAAAAAATTCTAGCTTGCAATACATTTACCTAACGGTACCGCCAATAATACTGCGTGAAAGCTAAAATAAATCCTTAAAAGGAGGCCTATGTCGGTACAGGAAGTATCATTTATTATCTAAGAACAAAGCGCGCGCTTCAAATTGCAGTTCAAATTTCTCTTCCTCTGTGGGAAATACTATTTTCCGGATTTCGGACCAGCTAGTACTCTGGCGGACACTCGTTATTAGCTATTGGATTCGTTTTCACAACATCCCCAGCCTCAGAAGTCACGACAGGCACTAGTAAAAACGAGCAAAATCTCTGTGACCGCCTTCCGTCAACAATCCTCAGGGATTCCAGCTATCTACAAATGGCTGAGTCGTTCCAATATCCTTTCCATACTGTTAATCGCTATATACTGCATATATTGCATAGGGCTTTAATATCGTTTAATTTTACTTCGATCTTTGATGGCAAGCAAAACTAAACGTACAGCGCGTGTAAAAGTTTGCCGCGAGTGGGATTTTAACCCAAAACCCGCAGATGGCAGGCATCGGTCGTTACCATTAGACCACGAGACCACACGGTTTTACTCTGATTTAATTCAGGATATAAGCCAATATTGCAATTTCGAGGGAAGAAACCGCATGGTTGGTCCAATGAAATCACGCACTGCTAAAAGGCCTAGAAGTCTTTAAAGCTCAATAGACACAAAGTACGAAGACCAAGATGGCATATCAGACATGGAACTTTCCAAAGAATTTTTCGTCATACAGAAGGATATGTTATGCCTTAAAACGGAATTAGCGGAACTGAAGTCACTTTGGCATATTCTAACGCATGGCTTGATGTCGGAGACGACTGCAAGCCGAGAAAAGGCCAATACGAAGAACAGAGAGAAGGTTTCAATACTCCATAAGCAAACTACAGCAGAATCAGTAATGGAACTCGACCTAGACGCAGAGTCAAAAATCCACGAAAATGTAGGAGAACTGGGATTCGAACCCTTTACATTGGGTCAACAGGCAGACGGTGTTGCCACTAGAGAAGCAGACCACGATGAAGGTATTGAACATTTTGCTAACTCAAGGGGTGTCGTTCTTAACACAGTCCCAAAAACCAAGCAGACGGTGTCTAAGATGCCAGTAAGAACTAGTCTGTTTGCGTCTCCCATGAAGCCCAAGACGCCACCGACTAACACAAAAAGGTGGCCTTGGCACAAAATAGGAGCTGTCGGGTCCTCCCAATTATCAAATGCCGAATCTTATGGATCTCACAGACAAAGTCGAGGATACCCACACATCGGTAGGGTCCACTAATAAACCTCATAGCCCGTTATTTAATCGCAGTTAGTGCATCGTCATACAAGGCATGCCTGAATCTTCTTCTGAGACCCCAAAGAAAAGAATTGATCATGATATGGATTTATTCCGCGGATACGTTAAACTTCTCCTACATGAAAATGAAAAATGGTAATCCCCGTCCTAGCAGCATTTATGATGGGCCTGAAAAAGGGTCCATATACGGACTCGGGTCAACCCAGACGAATAAAAGTTGTTCTAAAGCACGAAGAACAAACGAAGCTACTGTTAAACAGAAAATTGCAACTACGGAACAAGTACCCAAAGTTTTTTTTTTCAGCGGGAGTACTGGCCGGCCGAGAGGGAGAAGTGGAGGGCACTGAAAACCGAACTCCACAGGAGAACCAATGCGGACGAGAGGAACCTGCGAATAATGAACGGGGAAATCATCACCGCCCAGAGGTCATTCCTCCGGAGACAGCCAATAACGCTGAGTTTTAGAGACAAAAAGCAGACCAAAACGCAGGTAATAAAGTAGCTAATTCGCAGAGACATTCAGGCTTCCTCGACCCACAAATCGCTCAGAGCTCTATGCCGGCAAAGCTGCGCTTTCTTTATATGAACGCACAGAGTTTGCTTCAGAAGATTGACGAGCTCAAAATTTGTATAGCTGACCAACAGGCGGATGGCATTTCCATTACAGAGACCTGGCTACAGGCCGACGTAATGGATACCGTAATTGTACCCGGAGATTACCAAGTTGTTCGTCGGGACTGGATACATAGGAGGGGAGGAGGAATAACAGTGCTTGTTAAGAAGGGCATCATTGCGTCAGAACCCAAAATTGCTTCTTCTCATGATTGTAAAGCGCTATGCCTTAAACTGAAAACGTTTGGTGCACCCCCTTTATATT
The DNA here is from genome assembly GCA_036362985.1 of Ligula intestinalis. Taxonomy (NCBI): domain Eukaryota; kingdom Metazoa; phylum Platyhelminthes; class Cestoda; order Diphyllobothriidea; family Diphyllobothriidae; genus Ligula; species Ligula intestinalis. The sequence continues at coordinate 7,631 of JAYGXS010001841.1, read as the reverse complement.
GCATGACTGTCTATAGATTACCAAATCAATCTCCAGAGGGTGGCGAGACCTTGTTTAGACTAATGCGTGAACTGGCTCAAAATGAAAATGCGCTGATCACTGGAGATTTTAACGCCCCACTGATTTACTGGAATGATCTATCAGTTAAGGGTTCTCATGAGTCTTTTAGCTCCAGATTCTTAAAGCTGAGGGGGGACCTCTCTCTAGTGCAGAATTTTGGATTCCCAACGAGGATAAAAGAAGCACAAATAGCGAACTGTTTGGACCTCGTATTATCGGAAGAGCCGATTGATACAAGCAAAATTAGGTCAATCGCACCTCTTGGAAAGAGTGATTATGTAATGATCCTGTGGGAATATGATTCAAACACCAATCAACCGAGAAATATGGTGATTCATTGAGACTACTGGCGCGGAAATTACACCGCAATGAGAAATAAAATAGCAGCAATAAATTGGCAAGACCTTCTAACCGTTAGTCCGGATGCCGACTGGAACACTGTCAGGGATCTTATAAGCGAAGTTGTGCTTCGAAACTGTCCGCTGAATAAAGTACAAAAGGCGAGCAGCCCCCCCCCCCCTGGATAACGCCAGGTCTGAAGGTCAAAATAAACCGCAAGACCAAACTCTGAAGAAGGTGCGCATCAACACGCCAGCGTTCATACTACGAAGAATTGGATCAGTAGTTTTTTGTCCCTCAGAGAACAGAGGGTCGTTGTCGGAAACTCAACCTCAGGATGGACAATGGTCGAGAGTGGTGTACCACAAGGCTCAGTTTTGGGTCCGCTGCTTTTCCTGATTTACGGAAACGACTGTCTCAATGAGCTTGATTGCGCAGCTGTCATGTTTGCGGATGACATAAAAATATGGGCTGAAATAAGGTGCGCCGACGACGCAAAGAAACTACAGTCGAACATCGATAAACTGGCTATCTGGTCGTCCACGTGGCTTCTTAACTTTAATGTATCCAAGTGTCTTGTTCTACACATAAGCCCGGGGCGAAAAATGCCACCGAAACACAGTTATTTTATCAATAGTACCGCATTAAACGAGTTTGAGACACACAAAGATCTGGGTATATGTACAACCGCGAACTTGATGCAAACAGAGCACTGTAAAAAGTCCTTCCAGAAGGCAACTAGTAACCTGCACTAGATCAGACGAGCGTTCAAAATCTTTCCACCTGAACTCTTCAGAAAAATATTTGGCACCTTTGTGAGACCACATCTTGAATACGGAATGCCAGTTTGGACACCGTGGTTGAAGAAAGATGCGGAGCTTCTTGAACAAGTGCAACGCACGGCGACAAAGATGGTCGATGGTGTCAGGGACTTACCATATCAGGAGGGATTGATAAAACCTGACCTTTTTCCTTTGTCTTACAGGACCGTTCAGTGCAGCCTGCTCTGGACATTCCGGATAATCTGGGGGCACATTTCCTCCCTTAAATTGGAGGATTTCTTCCAATTAGCCACCAATACTCACCTGCGTGGCCATCTTTACAAGGTCACAAACGAGCGCACCCGATTAGACGTCCGAAAATATTTCTTAATTCAACGCGTGGTCCGGCCTTGGAACCTGCGACCAAGCGAGACGGTTTCCGCTGACGCAATTACGGAATTTAAAAGAAGACTTGATGTGATTTTATTTGACAAAAGGTGACTTATACAACACGATTTCCTACTGCCAGCACTGTGAACAATTGTTCTGGCTTTAGACCGTTATCATTCTTTTCCGTGAGAATTTACTAGAAATTCTGTTTTGATATCATATGTGCTCCCCCGACTGCATATTAACTGTAAGAATAACCTGTTTGCGTTACATTAGTAGGGTCCTCAAGGGCATTTCTTGCCTTTTACCCTTAAAATATACATATACAATTCCGCCAAAAGCGGAACGAGGTAAGATGAAACATTCGAAAAGCGTGGAAAGACTACGAAGCGAAAATCATCGAGCGGGCCAGAACGTAACCAAATTTGCTCCACATTTACATCAACAGCAGGCTTAAAAACAAAGACACAGTTGAGGTACTAAAAAGTGAAAATAATGAGGAAATTATAGACAATCTCGAAAAAGCAGAACACCTTAGCAAGTTTATTGCATCTGTTTTCACTGAGGATCTGCATTTTAATCCGACAGACTTCCACGCAGAGAGTAATGGCAGAATCATAGAGGAACTCCGTTTCATAGAAGAAGATGTCAAGAATGAACTTCTTGCGCTTAATAAAGCGAAATGGCTGGGTCCAGACAAAATACCAGCAAAGGTAATGCAAGAGGTGGCTTCGGAACTGTCCAGACCGCTTACGCACATTTTCAGTTGCTCCTTGATCAAGGCCTCCTCCCATCCGATTGGAAAGTTGCGAAAATATACCTATTCACAAGGTTGGATCCAGAATCAGCACGAATAACTATCGACCAGCGAGCCTAACTTGCATCTGTTGTAAATTTATGGACGGGATCATCAATAAGGTCACTATGAATTTCCTCGAAGAAAATGACTTATTTGATGGTGCCCAACACGGGTTTCGAGGAAACCACTCCTGCCTGACCAATATGCTTTATTCTATGAAGCAGTGGTCCAAGTCATTAGAGGAAAATATCCCCAAAGATGTTGTTTGCATAGACTTTAAAAAGCCTTCGATAGTGTCCCTCACCAACGGCTCCTCTACAAGGTTGGCGAATCTGGGATAAAGGGCAATTTACTAAATTGGGTAGGAGATTTTCCCATAGGCCGATCGCAGTCCGTGTGAATCGGAAACGCAAAATCCTCCTCAGTGCCAGTTGTAAGAGGATTGCCTCAGGGCTCCGTTCTTAGGCCACTATTGCTTTTTATCTACGTCAACGACTGTAGGCATGGACTGGTCAGTAATGGAGTCTTGTTTTTAGATGGTATTAAGATCTGGCAGCCCATCAGAAACGCTTGTAATGAACAAACTCTGCAAGAAGGACTTGACCGCCTTGGTGAATGGTCCAAAAATGGTTAATGCAATTTAACTTTGAGAAGTGTGTCACATTGCGGCTGAAGACGAAGAAAGTGAGCGCGACGGATGACTCACAAAACTACGTACTCGATGGAAGCTGCCTGTCGAACGACAGTGAAATAAGATCTGGGTATGGCTATCGTGGCATCAATGAGGAAGTCTTTACAGTGTGCTAGGGCTGCCAAGACGGCAAACAGTGTTCTGTTTGCCATTAAGCAAACTTTTGTTGACATAGACAAAAAACTATTTGGCAAAATCTATGGAACATTTATTCGCTCACATCTGGAGTATGGCGTTCAGGCGTGGCGACCATGGATGCACAAAGATAAACAGACGCTGGAAAGAATTCAGCGAAGGGCAACGAAAATTGTGAAGGGCCTTAAGTCTTCATCGCACGAATGTAGACTAGAAGCACTTAACATTTTCTCCCTTGAGTATATACAAATCCACGGCGACCTCATACAGACGAACCGCCTCGTGAGGAATCGGGAGTGTGCCCTGAAGTTTGATGACTTGTTCGCCTTCGCCACTTCAACCAAGCTCCGCGGGAATCCACTCAAACTGCGTGGAACCCTGACCTATCTAGAGGTTCGCAAGCAATCGTTCTCACAATGTGTCAACGGTGCTTGGAACGGACTGCCTGAGTAGGTCATAATGGTGAATTCCATAGATAAATAAATAAATAAATTTTATATTTGAGGCCCGGAGGGCCTCGTCATTGCAAACTTATTGCTGTGGAAAAATCAATACAAAGTTGATAAATGCTGCTCTTCATGAAACAACCACATAGACAGCGGGAGCGTTTAGGAGTGTTGCTAGATTAATTCATATTCACCAACATATCGGCGTTTTAAAATAGAAGTCAACGCATGGTGAACTAAGGAGAAAGCAGTGGAAAAAAACTCCCACCATTTAAGCTGGGGCAGAGTTCAGCGAACCCCCGCTTAATAAAAACAAAACGTAGGAGAAAAAAACTGCTTCAACAAAATTAAGGGGGTTGGTTGAGAGGATTGACTGCAGTGCAAATGAGACAGGACTGCTGATGAGAACGAATGAGGGTTGGAAACGCTTCTTGTAATTGAATAACTCATATAACAGCATAGGCTGTCGTTCACCATTGTTACACTGCCCGACTGGCTTCATGATCAAACATCAGGGAGGTGAGACCGGAGGAGGCCATCGCGGACAACAAGGTTGACAAGAGAGTAAACGGCAGAGGTCACCTGATCATCAACAAAACGCCTTAGATGTGACCTTGTCGACTGCGGAGTTAAGCGACGAGCTGACAAAAATAGCAGAACTGTCATGAGCATGACTTAAGGCCATGAAGCCTATCGTCAGGGTTGTAAAACGGAGAATGGAGAAAACAGCAATGATTACTGGACAAAGAAGTGGACGAAACATCGTTGCAAATATCACTCCAAGGAGGAAGAAATAGACGTGTATGAAAAAAAATTGATCTAAACATAATCAACTCAGATACCAGGGGGACCTTTTTCAAAGTCCAAAAGTTGTGTGTTTGCGAAGGAGACGGATAACAAGGACTTTATATCTTCCGAAGTTAAGTGTTTGTGTAATTTGACTTTAAAACCTGCTAAGTTAGACGACAGCCTAATTTTGAGGGGAATATTATTCCAGAGGAAGGCAGATTTGGAGGCAAAGAAGTGAGAATTGTTCGAAGTAGAGCTTAAGATGGGGTGTAATAATCCTAGAGGAATGACGAGTGGCATAAGGTCTATCTGCGGGAATGAGAGCGTTGATTCGTGGAAAATTAGGGGTAGAGTTAACGCAAAAGTGGAAACAGAGGCCCACTTCGAGTCTTCTGACCCGAAGAAATTTCATGTCCGCTAACTGACATTTCTCCGCATAACAAATATTGGATCGAGGAAGAGCGAATATTTTGCGAGAAAATACCCTCTGTACATTTTTAATCTTACCGCGATCAGAAGCATTCATTAGACCAAAGAGGGGACATCCATATTCTAGGATGGGTAGAACATACATGCGATAAAGTTTTAACTTTATTTCCAGCAGGAATAAATTGTGTGATGTAAAATCACATATCTGTGCAACCTTCGCAGCTATTCGATCCGTGTGAGGGGACAATGCTAGTTTATTTCCGCAGCTTAGACCTAAAACTGGATGAAAACTGGACGAATATCGACTGAAAAAATATTGTTTCTATGTACAAGGAAGCAGGAATAATAAACGCCCCGGAAATACCTATAGATCACAGTTTAAATTTGTATATGCTTCTCACTATTTTACAGGAACACCTTTTATGTTAGATATATTATGTACACACGAGACTATTCTGACTGATCACACGCACACGTTTAAATTTGTGCATGTATTTATGTTACTCACTATTTATAGTGACATAAGTTTATGTTGGATATTTCATGCATAGTGTTTGCAATATGGTCATCAAAGGCATTGCCTATTTCCCTAAATATACTGAACTATACTGAACTAATATGTTCTACCGAAAACTGTCGAATCCAGAAAAAGGCAGATAGTCAGGTTGGGGATAAAAAGTCGTTATATAAGTGACAAAAGTGTAAGAAAATAAAATGAAAAGACAAAAAAGGAAAATTTATCAATAGCTAACATACTAATATTTTGTTGAGTGTCCTTTAGCGTTTATAAGAGCGGTCATTCGGGAGGACATAGATAGGACTGTGTTGTATATTGTGGTTTGGTTGGTATAATTATCCAGAATAAACGCCAATTTATTTTCCATTGAAAAAGATGTCGGAGGCCTGGGCCAGTTGCGCTTGATTAAAATGAAAAGATTTTCAATTGGATTGAGATGGGACTATCAGGCGGGATAAAAATTGTTCGCAGGCCGCATGAAGAAAGGCTGGCTGAAGTCTTGAAAAATTAGATTATAGTCGTAGGGGTTTACTATAAGCATACCTCCTTTGATCGGTGAGCAGGGACATTGTCTTGTAATATAATAGTATCCAATCGACGCCTGTGAATGTCATTATAACCAAATACATCTTTGACAATGTTGACATCGACGATGCTGTTAATGTTCTCTTTCGTCGACCGCCAGACTGGTCGCTCACCGAACCCAAGAGGTGCATTACCAACTCTTTACAATTGCCTGTAAACTGGCATAATAAACATATTATTATTATTATAACTTGATCGCCATCCACACCATTAGGCATCCACAGTTCTTGATGGTTGATATCGAAGCAGTCTGTTCTTTAGGAAAGTTCTTTTTGCATATGACCATATGTGCCGAATTTTTGGACTTGTTTACGAACAGTACTTCATCACAGAAGCAAATGCTTTTCCTAAATAAAACTCTGTGGCTAATGTATTCCTGTGCAAATAAGAAACGTTCCTTAATATGATTCCTACTTAAAAAATGGCTTAACCGTATTCATTCTCTGATGAAGGCCAAATTCCCGCATTCTTTTCCTAACTAGGGTCTGAAAGAACATTGACAAATGGTTCCTGTGAATAGCGGTAATGGGAATTTAGTGGTATTTTTTAACGTTTGACAAATAAAGTCGTCATTCTGTTTTCTTTTAGAGCGTTTTGCTCCAGGATACTTCCTTCTAAGCACTGTTTTATAATAAATAATTAGGGAAACTGTGGCATTGCTTACATCAGACATAATAGCTTATAAATTACGTGCCAGCCGTTAGGCTGCTATTTTTCGTAAGCGGACAAAAGTGGCCTTACATAAATAAGGGTCTAACATCCAGAATACACAGCTCAATCCAAAAAAATGATTTTTATCGCGCCTCCCCGTTTCGATATAAAGTTGACGGTGCTTTTTTGGCACAAAACTTAACAGAATAGGACAGTTTGTGAATCGTATCGATGAATAATACAATTATCTATGTTTGACAGAAAAATATACAAAGTATGCGTTAATGCAGGGTCCACGCATTGTGAATACCATTTTATAAGTGCAAACTGTACAAATATGTATGACACACCGACATAAAACTAGTAGGGCTTTCAAGGGCAATGCCATTTAATCCCGCCAACTAAACAAAAATCCCTCTATAATTTAAGCTAATGAAAGTGAATGCTACCGATTGAACGTCTCGTAAATAGCACACATTTCGGCAGCCCGTTCTGCAAACCTGGTATGCAGGCCTACGAAACGTAGGTTCTGCAAAAGTGCAAAGGTGCGTGGGTAAGACCAGGATGTTATTTACTATGCGCGACATAAATATGCATCGGATGTCTCTATATAAAGCGGTGCGGAAAACTGTCCAACTCATTTATACACTTCTGCCATGGCATCCCTGGCCAGTCTGATTTCTGTCCTCCTCGTGTTCACGAGTGTCATTAGTTCAGAGGCGCGTGACACAGCAAGATCTCCCGATGTCCTGCATAAAGGTGAACATTTACAAGGCGACCTGATAGAGGCATTATCAGATATTGGAGTGCAAGAGGCGTTGTCGGAAAGCAACTTGAAGCTTATCAGCTCAGCGGATGCCCATCCCACAGACTCCGCTGATGAAGATGTCCTAACTGCAGCACGGTACCGTCCACGTCCACCTCGTAAACCACGTGCACCTCGTGCTCCACGTCTCCCCCAGCCTCCACGTCTACCTCGTCCTCCACGACTCCCCCAGCCTCCACGTCTACCTCGTCCTCCACGTCTTCCCCAGCCTCC
>JAYGXS010001840.1:982-11215 GCA_036362985.1 Ligula intestinalis | reverse complement strand
CGGAGTCTTAAAACCACACACTTACTTATGTTGAACTTTAAGCGCCAACGAGCAGACCAGCAGCTAAGTATATTTATAATCTCTTGAATTACTTTCATATGGGCTTCAGATCTGATGGCTCTCCAAAGTTTGACATCTTTGGCAAACATGATAGCGCATCAACCTGATTCGTTGACACAGTCGTTGATATAGATATGGAAGAGGAGTGGTCCTAAGACAGAGCCTCGGGGGACGCCACGCGGAACAGATGAAGGGTTTGACTTCGAGTCTCCGATGCACACAGTTTGCGATCACCCTGCAATCCATGCCAGCAGGTTTCCTGTCATGCCGATTTCCGACAATTTATACATTAGACGCTTATGTGAGACGCTGTCGAAGGCCTTATTGATGCCCGTATAGATGACGACAACCTTACCATCTTCATCCATGGACTGGGGATTAGGGATTAATACGGTGCACCACATAAACCATTGTGCAAATTTATTTTATTTGATCGCTTGCTGAGTTGAGGATTCTTAAATGTGCTATTCTGCGTAACATTTAAATCACAGTTAATATTTGACTGAATATTGAAGAACAAACCTTCCAATTTCTAATGGATTACTCTCGACTTACGAGGCTTAATTCCACGATCAGGGAGAAGAGTGAAAATTCAGAAAAAAGCAGGCCACATATTCAACCATTTTTGAAATACATATTATTTTTCTGTTCGTTACGTTTTTAAAAAAAAAAACACTTGATTAAACGTATGGTTTACAAAAATGCTACATTTCTAAATGACTGATATTGAATTAGGCTTTCTAAAGCAGTCTTCGCACTAACACATAGACACCTTTGAATGCACAGAGCCAGCTGTCTGGTAAAAGAAAATAATCGACTAAGACCAATTTTGATACTGAATTTTTTGCTAGAAAATTACAAAATAGATCGTTGCAATTTTTATAACTTCTATCGCTGCTTGTATCTGAAAGTAAATGCGAATACCTTACTTCGCTTTAGTTACATTTGACAAATTGGCACAAACCTTCCCAGTGCTCCAATGGATTATTATTCAACTTTTTATGCAAATTATTGAATTCTACCGCAGCATACTGTATATGATCATAGCATACGGAATTCCTTTTATGTAAAAATCATCATAATTGAACAAAAATGGAACCTATTTCTCCCAATAACATTAAATAAAATGGGTAGTTTTCCAATCAAAAGCCCGAATTTTATTAAATCCACTCAGTTGATCGAAATAATCTGTCCAGATATACGCTATATTATCAAATTACATTATGTCCTGCACTTTGATTTCAGGATTCACAGAACTCCATCTATTTAACTTAATTTGATAGGATGCATTAGTCTTTAGTCAAAAAGCGAAGCATGTTAAACAATAATCAGTAAAGTATGACGAAATATGCGACCAAGTAAATTTTATGACGATAAATGTTTGCGACAAACGAATTAATAAATGCTTTTCGAATTAACTGCTTGCGTGTATACAGTTTTGAGCATTTATTAATTCTGCGCTCAGCAGTTGATTCGTAAAATATTAATGCATTTTCTGATATAACCAGTTCTCCGTCAACCTGCATTTTCAATTTCCGAGGAAGATAATGCGGTAAATTTGATTGTATTTGACAGCATACAAACTCAAGCATGCAACTTTTTGTCAGTACAAATGCATTATTTGTTGGTACAAGTGAACAGGTTATTCCTAAGATCATCCTCTTAAGCAATTAGCAGATCTCGACGAGGAAGTCGTTCAGCTAGCTACTGCAGCTGCGAGTAGAAATTATATTTCTGTTGCTTTTCAGCCGCCGACGTAGGTTTAACACAGAAACCACCGAGATGTTCGTAAAATGGACTTTAAGTCGAACAAAGGTCATTCGGTCGTTGACTGGTTCCTATGCTAGTAGTGCACGGTAAGCTTCTTCCGCGAGAGCAATAGCCACATCGTGTCTGCCAGATGAGTCATTCGGACCGCTGTGATACAAGGTGAAATAAGAATTGACCACCGGGATTTTGATTTCTCAAGCGCCTGAGTCTGAAAGTCGGAACTCTGACAAGCAACAAACATCCACATGATATTCATGGAGACTGCGAGCTGTCAGACTTTGAGTACCAGATTGCAGAAATGTTCGCACACTTAAGCATACAATACCAAAAGTTCGTTTTTTGTTTAGCAGTCCAGCTTGCACATTATTCGCCCGCACCACCGGACAAGGGTTGCAGAGCACGCCAATTTCCGCGGACGCCGCAGCAAGGGTGGTAAAATCGTTAGTTGACATGTTCATGAGGTTTCTTGGGAATTTTGAATACAAGCAGGTCCCTAACGGCCGCTCGGATTCTTAGTTTGTTGTTGTCTCCTCTAGCACTTTTGTTCAAGAACCTAACCACAAGGCAGTGGTGTTGGTGGCAAGCAAACCTTTTTAATGGTGGTTCACGCTTGCCATGTCACAGTGTCGTCATTTGGCCTTGCGGCATTTTATAAGGCAGTCGGTGCGCCTATACCTCAGCCCACCGCGCCCTGGTAACACTGTCGCTGCTGCGTCCGCGACTGCTTTTTCGCCAGACCCGGGAGCCTGCATTTTTCGCAGCTTACCTTCACTGAATGCCGCGCCACTATCAACCACCCATGGATGCGCCAGGCAGCCTGCAGCTAGGCTAACGGGTAACCCTCCTTTACCAGGTAACCTGCCACATCAGTCCATTTAACACTAGGCTCATTGACTATCCGATTACTTCAGTTTGCCGTATCCCTATCATGCTGTAGTTATATTACTCGCTACATTACCGCACTCACACTCATAATAGCAGCGCCTACGGCTATGTCTTTAGCATAAACGTCAGCCTCAGTAGTTATTGAAGACTCTCTGTTGCAAGGTAAGCTGAGCTTTTGCTCTCCTTGTTCCTTCATGGTTCATTTCATCCCCTCTCTCTCAGCCTGTCTGCGTTCCCTCCTCGCCTCCACTCCCTACCTCCCTCTTTCACTCTCTTCTTCTTTATGTCTTTTTCTACTTTTCTACTTTTCTTCTTACTCTTTTTTTCCTCCTCCTTCTTCATTTTCTTCTTCTTCTTCTTCTTCTTCTTCGTTTTCTTCTTCTTCGTCTTCTGCACACTCTCAATTGCAAAGTTCAACAGTTGTCTCTTTCTCTCCTTTCAACCCCGGCAAAGGAGCATGGGCAGAGCCTTTCAGTTGATGACTAATTGGTTACCCCTCTTAGGATGGTGTTGGCCCAGGCTGCATGCAGGGCTGCTCTCACCATTCTGAGATCCAATGGTCTGTATGCACATGCAACGCCAGTCCTCAGCCAACCACGGTCCCTGCGGCCTGGAAGGCGCTGGCACTTTCTCTTACTTCTGATTCCCTGTTGGTGATTGCGTTCGCGCTCCCACTGGGTTTTGGCCCCCACCTCAGGTGTCCGAAAGCTAGGTGGTCACTATGCGGTGGGGAAGAGAGTGAGGTCGACCCTCGGCACGTTTCTCTCCTCACTATAATAAATCTGATTGCGTCTGCATCTATCACAGTGCGATAAAAACCCGTGGCTTGGAGGGTTTGCCAACTGAAGAGAAAACTCGGGGTCCCAAATTTGCTGCTGCTTTTTTACGCGTGTGTTTTTGTGTGCATATGGGAGGAGAGGTAGGACTGAGACGCAGAGACCTCAAGGACGAAAGCCTTCTTCCCTTAATAAATCGAATTAATGGCTTCCTTTTGATGTGGCCTTTATGGCACTCCCGCGCAGGCGGCAGCATACCTAGCGAGATGGCTGTGTCAAGTGTGCGCGTGCTAAGTGTTTATCGCGCCAGCCACCTACACTATCCCTCATCCCCGGTCTTGTTGACTTTGTCGTTAAACCAGACGCGGAGGTGGGAGAGATGTGCAAGTGGGTAGATTCTGCGCGAAAATGCCTAAACTCCTGTTCTCTTTCGAGCTTTTTCTCTAGGTTGCCCCGGCTGGCGGTAGCCTTCGTGTCACTTGCCCAGCTCACCTCAGTGTTTGCTGCGGCTTGCTTCAGCGTTTGCTGCGGCTTCTTAGAGCGCGTGGTGCCCATCATCGAAATCGACGGGGAACTGTCGCTTTTGCAGACCCACATGGTTTTCGCGTCAGCATTCATAAGCTGCATAGAGTCGTAAGAATGGTGGCAATTTTTATATAATGTGTGATAATATAAAATAACTTGCTGTCGTTTGGCGACTTGAAAAACTTGATGATAATGTAGAACTGACAAACACAAGAGAGACGGGATTGACCATTTGTGGCTAACAAGCAGTCATCAGCAAGTCATAATCAATCATAACACAAAAATGGGGAACTCTTAACTGTTTGCATATTACTTCCCTTTGACCACCTCACATTGTAGAAACCGATAACTTTTTAAGGTAGCCAAGTCTGTGGTATGGATATCGGTTATCACATAAGCGTACGTAAGCGGTATCAGTCTGTTGACATTTTCCGTTAGTAGCAAGGAGACCCTCGCTGTTTGAAAAAGTATGCTCTTAATAAGAAATGGCCCTGATTATTGTTGTGCCATCGATGATCGCGTCAGCGTTCGTAAGCTGTATCAAAACGTTGATATGCAGGTGTCAATAAAAGGGTTCCTCGCTGTTTGACAAATTATGCACTGAGCTAACTTGTCATCGGAGGCAGTCGCTGGGCAAACTGCAGGATTAAATGAGGTGTCTGAACACTAAGGAAGCCGGAATGACCACTTTTGGCTTACTAGCCGTCATGTTCCACCTGAACTAAGTTCTAAATACCTCGGTGATTGTAAGCTTTGACGACACGTACATCAGAACACATGTCTGGATGCAGTGTTAAACATTAAATACCTGGACGGTGGTGGGATGCTGAGGGTATTGGTTGTGTGTGCAGATAGTTTTGCTGACAAAGACTGGGATGGTCATTATTGGCTTATTAGCTGTAGAGACTAATGTTTAAGTGCTTCTACTAAGCCATGAGTGGCCTCCGTCAGCAATTTGAGCGCAAAGTTTGAAAGTAATTGCAAATTTCAAGATTCTCGAGCTTACGTGTTTTTAGTTTATATCTTAGTATAGAAGGCACGCTTCTTGGAAATTATTCAAGAATTGAATATATAATTCCAAAGTTTGGAATTTTCTACGTGGAAATCCCTATCTGATCGGTCTTAAACTTCCTCCACTGTGAATTTTTTTCTAAAGTTTGGAAATCGCTTCTTGGACGTGTCGATTTTGTGAAAAACGCCTCTGCGCCACAAAAATCTGCACACATCTGAATTTTAAGCTGAGGCTGAGTCGTTATACCACTGTGTTTTTTAATACATTATGCGAATTGTGTCATTATATTTACGATAAAAGTGACTCTCAAGTTAGGATGAAAGTGACTCTTACGATTTTCCTAACGCAATTTAATGACCAATCATATTTCATTATATTTGGCAGGAACTCAATATTTTACTCTGACTTGCTGTAACCTGCTTGTGTCAGTAAACTTGCACTATCAGGCAAATTGATTTTCTCTCCGCCTCACTCTTACGGGCTCTCGGATTTGGCTTCCGACATAATTGGCAGTATCAGACGCAGGTCGTAACACAAAAATATTACATAGCATTGAGAGTTAAGATGTTAAAAGTCCGTTAGCACGAAACTATTCGCCAACACCGGATCTTGAGCCCGGGTCGCCAAATCTGGTTATTAGCAGTGTTAGCACCTCAGGCAGCCTGGCCGCTTCGACATGTGCCCTTGACAACTTTATCAAGATGCGACCAGAAAGTAACAGCCGATAATGTTATATATTCTCCACCTCCCGCCAAACGGTCAGGATGTATACTACGTTTACCACAGTTAGACTGCGAGGACTTCGTCATCTGCCAGGAGTTTTCGGAGATGAAGCAGTAACTTAACCACGAGTGAAATAAACTGAAACAAGATATAGCCTATATTCAAACGCATATTTCTTATCCAGTTGTTAAAACAGCCCTTGTCGGTCAAAAACCGGGGGTAAATGAAAGTACATATGCTCAGATAGCCTCGGCCGGTAAACCTGAAACTCGCATATTATCTGCCAAACCAAGTAAACCATCGGACCTTTCACTCGATTGCAAAGCAACTCAAATAAATACGCAGTCTGCTTAATCGTTTTTCGGCTCAGGCAGCATTAGAAATGATCTGCATTTGCGTCCTAGCGTCACATCGTTGCTCTATGCTGCACTAGAAAGCGATTATACAGAGGTCGATTAGATCATTAAGCCATAAAATCGTAGGGCTAGAAAGGCTTAAAAATCTAAACGTGCCAGGGGTGTGCAGTCAGCTTACCCAAAAACCAGCACATCAGGACTCATCGAACCTAAAGTACCGGTTACAGATGCCGGCTTGGTCGTAACTAGTGATCTCGCAGCCGATGCACCGGTGAGTCACAAGCAGAATTTAGTTGTAAAAGGGGTCCAGAGATGGCGTCAACAAAAACACAAGAACGAATTTACCCTGATATGGACTTGGATTTGGACATGTCTGACGACAAACCTGAAACCTGCATATCGGATCATGTGTCAAGGCCACGGGCTACATTATCGTCACTCGGCTTAAGCGACAATAGCAATGATCGGGATTTGCATAATAGCGCCACATCGTTTGCTTGACTCTGCACAAGAAGGCAATGACGTAGAGCTTGACAAGATCATAACTCAAAAGAGACATAAGCTTAAGAAAGCCAAATGGTTACATTTTTTACTCACCTTACCCAATAGCCAGTACATCAGCACCGAGTGAACCGGATACAAGTGCTCCCTCGGCCGAAACACGTGAGCTCGCAACATATGCTCCATTGAGTCACAAGCAGAACATAGTTGTAAAAGTGGCCCCAGAGTTAATCGTCAATTGCATATAAACGAATGACTCATGACGTGGGTCCTAGTGAGTTTACGCCAAACTGTTGCTAAAACCGGGCGAGTCTTAATAATATGTTTATTATGCCAGTTTACAAGCAATTGTAAACAGTTGGTAATGAACCTCTTGGGCGCCTTCCAACACCTCGAAGACCGGAAAAAAACTAAAACAAACTCCCTATGTTGTGGCCAGTATTGGTTTTGTTTCAGGTTTTTTTGTTTTGTCAATACTGGGTGAGATAGGGAGTTTGTTTCAAGTGAAAAAAAACCTGCCTTCAAAGGTATGATACAAACGGAATAAATGTACAATTGTAAGCTGAGTTGACTCATCAGCAGAATAAATGTTTCATATCGTTTAAAAACATTTGTTCCAGACGGAGAGGGTTGGCACAAGAACACAGTGTTCTCAGTCTTCCTTTAATGGTTGTCGGCAAAAGTTGCACGCTATCAGCTGAAGGGTTAGCAGACTGCGGGCTGCTGCTTCGGCAGCATTATCTCCAGAATGAAGCCTGGCGGGGTTCAAAGTCCAGGAACGCCATCAGAGTGAAAGAGAGATTCCACCGAGTCAGCACCCAAAATTCGTGAAAGTTGTCTTGAATGTAGAAAACTAGTTATAGCTCTCTTAAACAAAGGGTAGTTTTGCTGGGTTTTAATACTTTTGGGCAGCTTATTCCAGATTGAAATGGCATTTACTGAAAATAATTGCCTGTACTTAACTGTACGTGCCATAGGAAGAAATAAAAAAAAGGCTCGATGACTGGCGTGTCGAGAGTGCTCAGTCTCCCTTATTGTACTAAGAGGATTAAAGGTTGGACCATTCAAAAGTGTTTACAGTAAAAATAGACCGTTCTGCAATCGAAGAAGCCATAGGGGATTCAGCTTTATAAGTTCGCACCTTTGTTGGTAGGTTAAGTTACGGTTTTTTGAGCTTATTAGCCTTCAACAGCCAAGCATAACGCTGAACAATTGCTGCTCAGACAACAGAAAAAAGCGCACTCAGAGACGGCCAAGTTGGTCCACCACTTGTGTCTCCTAGATGGGTCAAAAACATTTCATCGAACCGCATTTCCTCATCGCCTCGCCACCTGCCTTTTTCTCTTATGCTGATCAGGTAAACATTCACGCAGAAATGTTCGAACACCGATTAAATAAGCTTCCGAACTAAATAAAGTGAATGTGGTCGTCAGAGGTACCCAACGTGTGACGCCTGCCAGAAACATGCTGGCGAAGTCATAATAGCAGTAATTTGGGTATGAGAGGATCTGGGGGTTACTTGATACAGAACTCCTTCTGACTTATTAGCCTTCATCAGCCAAGCATATCGCTTAACTCGTGCTGATCGACAACACAAACAAACGCACTCACAGACGGCGCAGTTGGTCCACCACTGGTGTGTATCATATGGGTCATAAGCACTTCATCGAACCGCAGTTCATCAGCGCCTTGCCACCTGCCATTTGCTGTGACTGCTGATCACGTATATGTTCACGCAGATATGTGGAAACTCCGAGAGAATAGGCTTCCAAACTAAACAAAGTTAATATGGTGGTCAGATGTATCCAACGGGTGACCGCCTCCGAGACATATGCTGACCAAGCCATAATAGCCGTAAGTGTGCTATGAAAGCATCTGGGGGTTACTAGAAACAAAACTGTTTCGCGCTTATTAACCTTCATCAGCCAAGCATTACCCTTAACAAAAGCTGGTCGTACAACACTAACAAACCCACTCACACACGGCGCAATTGGCCCACCTCTGGTGTCTATCAGATGGGTCATACGCACTTCATCGAACCACAGTTCATCAGCGCCTCGCCACCTGTCATTTGCTGTCATTGCTGATCGCTGAGATGTGCTTCCAATCTAAAAAAAAAACTTTCATTTAATGGTCAGAGGTCGACAACGGGTGACCACCTGCGAGACAGATGCTGGCCAAGTCATACAAGCAGAAAGTGGGTTATGACAGCATCTGTGGGTTTATTGATACAGAACTGCTTCGAGCTTATTAGCCTTCATCAGCCAAGCATAACGTGGAACACGAGCTGGTCGGACAACACAAACAAACGCACTCACAAACGGCCCAGTTGGTCCACCACTGGTGTCTATCAGATGGCTCAAAAGCACTTCATCGAACCACAGTTCATCAGCGCCTTGCCACCTGCCATTTGTTGTGACTGCTGATCACGTATATGTTCACGCAGATATGTGGAAACTCCGACAGAATAGGCTTCCAAACTAAACAAAGTTAATATGGTGGTCAGATGTATCCAACGGGTGACCGCCTCCGAGACATATGCTGACCAAGCCATAATAGCCGTAAGTGTGCTATGAAAGCATCTGGGGGTTACTAGATACAAAACTGTTTCGCGCTTATTAACCTTCATCAGCCAAGCATTACCCTTAACAAAAGCTGGTCGTACAACACTAACAAACCCACTCACACACGGCGCAATTGGCCCACCTCTGGTGTCTATCAGATGGGTCATACGCACTTCATCGAACCACAGTTCATCAGCGCCTCGCCACCTGTCATTTGCTGTCATTGCTGATCGCTGAGATGTGCTTCCAATCTAAAAAAAAAACTTTCATTTAATGGTCAGAGGTCGAAAACGGGTGACCACCTGCGAGACAGATGCTGGTCAAGTCATACAAGCAGAAAGTGGGTTATGATGGCATCTGTGGGTTTATTGCTACAGAACTGCTTCGAGCTTATTAGCCTTCATCAGCCAAGCATAACGTGGAACACGAGCTGGTCGGACAACACAAACAAACGCACTCACAAACGGCCCAGTTGGTCCACCACTGGTGTCTATCAGATGGCTCAAAAGCACTTCATCGAACCACAGTTCATCAGCACCTCACCACCTGCGATTTGGTGCAATGCTGATCGGGTAATAATTCACGCAGAAATTTTCGAACACCGATTGGATAGGCTTCCGAACTAAATAAAGTTCATGTGGTCGTCAGAGGTACCCAACGGGTGACCGCCTGCCAGACAGATGCTGGCCAAGTCATAATAGTAGTTAGTGGGCTATGATAGCCTCAGGGGGTAATTTGATACAGAACGGTTTCTTGCTTATTAGCCTTTATCGGCCAAGCATAACATTGAGAGCCCGCTGGTCGTGCAACACAGACAACCGCACTCAGATACGGTGCAAACTCCCACCTTACTGGTGCTTATCAGACGGGTCAGACGCACTTCATCGAACCGCAGTTCATCAGCAATCCCGCCACCTGTCATTTGCTGTCACTGCTGATCGGGTATATATTCACGTAGAAATGTTCGAACACCGATCGTATAGGCTTCCGAAATAAATAAGGTTTATGTGGTCATCAGAGGTACCCCACGTGTTACGCCTGCCAGAATGATGCTGGCGAAG
>JAYGXS010001839.1:0-12186 GCA_036362985.1 Ligula intestinalis | reverse complement strand
ATACTTTCACATTCGACAAATTAATTACTCTACGTGATTCATTTAGGAGAATGGACAAACTAAGTGGTCAGTTGAGTATCAAAAACCCGATAAATCGATGGGAAGCGTACCATCCTGTTAAATGCTATCTGCTGGAGCTTTTAGAAACTTCCCGCGCTCTCCTCACGTTTTCCATAAGTCGCAACGTCACTCGACATCAGTTCTGTTTATTTGAAGGAAATTTATTGATGTGCCTAAATTGGGATAAATGGTAAAGACGAAACATCAGTATCTACAAGGAAAGTATTTAATCTGTAGTGGCCGTAAATATAGTCAGTTAGCTCTAGTCACCACATTCATCCGCGTTTCCATGAGCTCCAAATGAGAGCAACACTAAAAGGGCATCGTATTCTAACCATCCATCAAACTTACCACGCATAAGCCTTACTGGTCGAACGCAAAACACTGGCGACGCAAAAGTCCAGATGATTTCTTCCCAGCCTGAGAAGCATGACGGGCATGCCAGCTTTTCTCATGATGATGAGATGACTAATGAAATCACAAACTTTTAAATAAATTCTCGCAGGGGCCGTTGGTTAACCTCTATCACTAAATTTCTGCCAAGCCAACTGATCTAACACCCGAATTAACTTATGCTTGTCACAGAGGGTAAATAGGCGTCCACGTTGTCTCGTTGGCGGTGGTTGCTAGCAAAAGCACAAAGATTCATGGGAATTCAGTTTTGAAAAGAAGACAAACTAAGTGGAAGAAGCGGGAAATATCCACCCCACTCTGTAGTTTATTCAATGCTGATTTCTATCCATCACAGTTTACACCGTCCCGTCACTTCAGAACCCTGGACACCCTGTTCCTGTTTATCATCTGTCAGTTAAGAAAAGTCTGCCAGTTTTGCCGTCGTATATGTAGAAGGTGCGACCGGGTTTATGAACGCCAGGAAGATTGGTAGAATTAACCTTCGCCGGTTTTACCTGTTTGCTCCGAATGGAAATAAGGGAGCAAGGAGAGATGCATTGACGGACTTTAACACTAAAATTGGTGTGATAACGGCCGGTGGCGGATGAGGTGGGGCCAAATGAAGTTGGCTGGAAATGCCGGGCAGATGACCTCGGCAGGCTCTCACACGAAAAGGCTCTCTGCTGTTGAATAGAAGCTACTTGCGCGGTAAGTTGTGCAAACTTAACTTTCAGCTCTGAGAGTGGAGGCACAGGAACAACTGGAGTAATAGGTAGTGCGGCAGATAATGCTTTGGAGAATCCATACGTCTCCATAAGCTTTTCAGCCATTCGAGAAAGAGTTGCGGCACTAGCAGAGTCAGAAATAGGCGCTAAAATGCGCTGACCGCCTACTGGAAAACTGTCCATGGTCAATAGCTGTCTATATCGTAGACTTGAAGAAGAACGTGTAAGGAGGGAGTCAACAGCGTCGAAAGGAGAGATCGTCGACTACAGAAGGTTCCTCAAGTCAAGAAGTCAATAAGACCAAATAGGTAGGACAGTGTACTGTGAAAAGGAGCTAACACAAGGCGCTGCAGAAACAACGTGCGCACACTGAGTAAGCCAGTTGACGTGTGTCTGGTCAGTGCCTCCGCGCAGAGGTTACGGGATGCTGAGGCACCCGCCAGCCAATCAGCAGAAGGTGCCTAACCCGCGATAGGCAAGAGCGAGACATCAAGACGACCTTGAGGCTTGTCACGACCGTGACTCCTGCGTGGTTCGGACAAAGGCAGCATGAGGCACGCTGGGCGTTGCGGCGAATTTGGCCACACGCGCGCGAGTGCGGCGCATAGATTGACAGCGACGAAAAGTGTGAACACAAGGGGATAGTTACAGGACAGCCCCAGTGGTCGCACATAACGCGAGGATTGCACGTTAGTCCAGGTCTGAGTCGTTAATTGTCTAAATTTCATCCCTGTTCGCGTTCCCTTAAATGTTGATTACTTCTAGTATTTAGGTGGGCTGCTACTTATAATATTTTTCTTTATATATTTTACGTCGGTATCGCCGTATGGAATGGGCGTAATCAGGGGGTTTTGTGTGGGGAAATATGATAGGCAGTTAAGCAAAGTTTAATTTACTGCAAGTGTAAAGTGGTAAAATGTGGTTCATTTTGTTTACCATGGCTGCTACATAGCCACGGATTAGAGCGCCTAAATCGAAAGAAATATAAACAATAAAGAGAATTTAATAAATCAGGGATGGTTAAATAAACACGCATGTGTACATTTTCGATATACCAGGAATTAGTAGGATTAATGGCTTAAGTGACGATAGTAATTATTGAAGAATTTTCCAGCAATCACGTACTGCAGCATGAATGTACACTAAGTTGTCGATACTGCATTGATTAAAATGGAAAAAATGAATGTGGACTTCAACTATGCACTTACTCCTACAACTTTCCTTCACTGCCTATCCCTATTCCCCACTCATAAAACTCATAGTAATGCCAGTTCCTTGTGACAAAATGATGGGGGTGGGGGTGTATGAGATCTACCACTTAAATCGCTTTGCTGAATTTCTGTTCTTAGGATTCAAGGTCATTCGGCAATCTAGAAACGAGTAGAAATCGCAAGATAACCTCTCTTTGAGTATGGAATTTTATAATTTATAATTTTCTATCAATTGAGTAGAAGAAAGAATATTTTCTGCATGTTTGATAGGCTAAATTTAAACTACCTGGGGCATCGAAAGTCACTGAGGAAAATGTCTGACTAAAAAACACAAGTGGTCCATTTAAGGTGGATTACGGTGAAGGACGTTTTATAGCTGCTTGAATACTTACGTTTGGCATGTTAATTGCTCTACGCGATTAAATTAGGGGAATGGACGTAGTGAACGTTCAAATGGATAAGCATAATGACGATGATGATGATGATGGTGATTATTATTATTATACTTTCGAATGCCATTTTCTGACAATATGCTTTTCCTTGCTTTACAACTCTCGAAAGTGACAATGTCGCTCCCCCTCAATACTGTTTATTTGAAAGAAATTTTGGATTGTGCTTTATGTGTGAATGCCAGCCGACGTATATGCCAAATGGAAATAACGAAACATCAGTACCTATGATGAAAATCTTGGACCTGTGCAGGCGCTGCTTTTCCATGAACCCCAACAAACTAGATGCGGTCACAACGAAATGAGCACCTCCTATTAAAAACTAGTTCCTCTCATGTTCAATCAATGAAATTGCCCGCTCATAAGCCTTATAGTCCGAAGGAAAGACAGTAACGACCAAAAAGTTCAGATGCTAACCTTTCAAAGTGAAGGGCAGGACGTGAAAACCATGTTCCCTCAGGACATTTTGGGTATTGTCGAAATCAAAAGACTTTAAAAGAAATCCTGGCTGCTTAACATCTATCATGCAATTTCCGCCCGGCCAAAGGTGTTCATGTCTGCGTTAATGAACCCATACTCCCCACAGAAGGTAAATGATATTCCACATTGTCTCAACAGGACTGGTTGCCGACCGAATTAAGTCCCTCCCTCCATCCAGATTAATTAATTGAGAAGCAAGATCGAGCAATGGAGTCTAAGGAAGACCGTCAATGACCTCGCATTTTTTTGCTCGATTGACATGCAACATATTCTGTCTGACAGACCATAACACTGACGCCGACGACCTGGTCAGAAAGTTTCACAGCGCGCATCCATCGCTCAAGTTTTCTGCAGAGGCTGAGCTAAATAATGAAATTGCATTTCCTGATATCCTTCTACGAGGGCAAACAGATGGATCTATCCAGCGGAGAGTATTCTGAACGACAACCTGGACAGGACAATACATCAACCTTCACAGTTTTGTTCCCCTAAAAGTTAAAAAATGAAATCTAGTCCAGGCATTGGCAGCCAGCGTACGACTGATATGCTCGCCTGAAACTGTCGAAGCAGAACATTCTGTAAAATTGATATCAAGAAAGGTTCACCCTCAGGAACCTCAAAGCCGACGCTCTCCGCTGAACGTAAACAACTCTCCGCATTGTATTATCTAGTCCGAGTTACCGGCTAAAGCGCGCAGAGTTCACCAGTGGCTGCCAGGATGCACAGAGCCTTAGGTTGCGGGGTCAACCGCGTGATGTTCATTTTCTGAGCAGGGCGATGTGTCCTACTTAGGGAACGTAGGGCTGAACTTCAGTGTAAAATGTCGGGTTGTTCTGCGAAAGATGTAGATAGATGACATGACGTTAAATTACTGAAGGCTATGAGGACAGATTGGGTTTAAAACTATTCTAGAATTGAAAAGTTCCTCAAAACTGAAATATTACCCATCTTCACTGTCAACTGCCTAAATGAAAAGGAAATATTTTATCGAAATATATAGTTGAAGTTAAAAGACAGTCTAGAAATTCGGTGATCTCTTTAGGAGATAGCCCGCTTACTGTGGATACTCTGTTGCACTGGGTAATTGTCAACAGTTACGTCTTATAAGTCGCACAAATAATTCATAGTGTACAGTATGTGCTCTCTCGGAGCGAAAATATATGTGTCTCTCTCTCTCTCAAGCCACACAAAACCTGCAAGCTCGGCGAATTTCTCCTATTCTATGTTTTGCCGATGTTTGTTGGTTCACAGACGACAAGCAATTACTGTCAATTCAGGCCTGGAAATTTCAAAGTGCGATAAACTTACAATACATATTTTACTGATTGTCTCTGGCGTTTTCCTTGGGAGGATTTTGGCCTCCTTCAGTTTGAAACAATTTATGTTTATGTGCAAAGCAAATGGAGCACTGAACCCATCTACCCATATGTCAGTGACTACATTGTGATCAATAGAGTACCAACTAATAAACTGAGACCATTGTGGCTGCGACGCGTCGAGCTAAATTTTCGATCAAACATGTCAGTGATCTTAGACAGCACAATTTCTGAAACTTTACTTAAATCGCATTATTATAAAGTAGAATTCCTAGCTCATAAAATCTTAACTGAAATGTTGGTGTGGGTTAGATTCCCCGTGTGACCGCTTATTGTGGACATTATTGATAACCAAGTGCTTCCCCTTTCCAGCAACTCGATTTTTAACGAATTTTATTGCCCCAAAAGCTGACGCATTTTCGTTTATCTTCAAGTGCCTACTTACACATTGAAAGTAGGCGTTATATTGTAAATTACTACGCTTCTTGTTTTTTCGTTCAGTCACCCACATTACGGAGCCCTCTTCTAGCTGGGTTAACGGGCACAAGAGTTCACCTTACCTACGTTTCTGTTGCTTCCCATGACACATCGTTACGCGTACTCCACCACCATCGTCCGCCTTCCACACCTCTCCTCCCCCCAATGCCCGCCCACGCGCATGGCTTGCATGCACACCGTCAGTTTTCCATTGGCATTGGTTTCCTACCTACCGTCAGCCTTCACGCTTTCTGCGTGCACATTAGCAGCTAGCAATCACAGACCTCTATTCAACCGCTTACATGCTATCACAGCCAATACCTGCCGGCAGAAATCCGTTAACCTTTGTTGCACAGCAATCGGCCATGCAGACTACCACCTTGATAGACCTTTGAACAGCCAATCCGTCCAGCCCCGTCAAACAGCAACTTAACCAGAATTTCAGTAGCTCCTTGCCCGCCCCCTCTTCCTCGAGCCAGTTCGTGCCAACCGACTCAACCCACCACTCCCTGCCCACTTTTACTCACCCCACGTGCAGCCAGTGCCTGGCTGTAGTGACATTTATAGCGCTACCGTCAGCAGTCCTATCGTGGTGGGTTGTATTAATGTAGAAAACCACTGCTTCTGTGATTTTAAGGCTGAATTCCTTAGGGGGAAGAGAAGAAGTGAAAAGACTGGTTCGTTCTGTACGAAAGAAAGTGAAGAATTGGTCAAAGAAAGATGACTATCAGACGAGCGTAGGTCTGCAATCGAGCGAAGCAGTGTCCGAAGTAGCTCAGCAGGACAGTCGTCAAATGAGGTCTTTTGTGGGCCAATCTCAGGAAGGTGATTCGCCAGACTGGATCGGGGTGAGGTAGGCGTTGGTGTGTACACACTTGCATACCACCCTCAGATGTTGAGCGTTGGCACAATTTGCGTCACCGGTGACTGGGTGTTTCAGGGGCAGGTCGAGACTGCAATCACGTGACCTCATACTTGGCGTGGCGTGGAAGGTGAAAGGCGCTACGGAGTCACTATAGTCTCATTCAATTCTGTCAATGACCTCAAAAGACCGCCCATTGAGCCATTCTCGGCAGGCCTTTATCTTGTTCCTACATAAAGGGACTAAGCTAGCAAAATAATATGCCCTTCTTGCCTTTCCTACCGATAGTCCTAAACAGACCATCGACACCGTGTTTTCATAAACTAACCAATCTTTACTGGCTGTCCTTCGGCTCTTTACCCTGTCTATTTTATCAATGCCTTAACAAAGTAGGGCGTTGTTTCTGGCTCCTTAGCCTTTATCAGTCAGTCATACCCAAACCCAAGTGGGGGCCCACCCGAGACGAGAACCCGTGATCTTTTTATCAGAAGTTAAACACCTTAACTTCTAAGCCACGTGACCTTTTTTGCCGGTTTACATGGGGAGATATAGACAGTCTCCCTTGTCTTTTTCGGTCATGCTATCAGTCTGAAGTTTGTCAATCAGGTATATCGTTCAGCCAGTAGCATGTCTTTACCCTCAATAAATCTACCTGCTCCTGCCATAGCTTGCAGATTTCCCATACTTCTTCATTTACCTATACCATCTGCGACGCTGCGTGGGATCAACACTACTGCATATCCTCCGAGTTGCATACACACAGACGGAGGTCTTCACCGCAGCTACCGACTGACATAAATGTCTCCGTTTCACCCTTGTCATCATTTTAGCGCCGTAGCCATACCCTTATATTTTTGTCGATAACGTACTCAGCACAAACAGGAGTTCGAACGGCATCCTACAGCTTCATGTATCCGCCACCGCAAATTCGGTCTTCCTCGTCAACCGCCCACGCATGCAGGTGTCTCATGCTTGTCCACCGACTCTGCCAGTTGCTAGGCCACGTGGATTTGCTAACGGTGTGCTCGCCAAACGGTGACATACGTCACTGCCAAACCATCCCCTAAGACGTTTTCTTTTCGAGTTTAAGCGGCACCTTTTGTCACAGAGACTGGACCCCATGCACTCTCGGCAGTAAGCGAAAGCAACAGACCAGGTGTGTCATACCCGCAGTTAACCCACTCACGCCATGTGTCGAGCAATTAAGACGACGCCAACACAGCAGGGGCCGCAGTCGAGAAGGTTCCAGAATGTCCGGGCGCACAACATACGTCACGGATGTTCTAGAAAGACGGGAACTATATTAATACCCCGGTGTGGACAAGCTAAATAACCCGCGGATACCGCTGTCTTAGTGCGGTGTTAAATAGAACCATTTGCAGCAGAACCGCTCTCTTGCCTTTTTCTGCCTACTAGTCGGGTTAGGATAACAGAGCTAGGCAACAGTAGCTTATGCAGCCCCATTCATTTATCCCTACAACCTGCATGTTTTCCTACGAAAAAAATGTTTATTGGTTTTTATGGATGGGAAATTAGGACACACAGTGAAATATACTTTAATTAATGCTCAATGCATTTTTATTTTTCTGTATTTAGGAGTGTTGTTGATTAATATCTGTAAATTTTCCTAATCTGTATTATCATGTAACTAATTTCCGAAAAACCTGATTATCAAACTGCAGGTTTGCTGAATTTCACGAAAATTTGAAATGGTGGTTAGGAGGTCAGCTTCCTATTTCTCCACCCCACAAAACTCTTTAACCACCTTTTTTGTGGGACAAAATCCTGGGACTTGGGGTATTTGAGTGGGGCTTCACAAGCTACTTTTGCCCAGAGCTATAATACCTTACTAAGTATTTCTAATGAACCACACCAATCCACCCACCGGCCGGCCCACGCGTACACGTATCCGGATCGCGCACATCTGTCCCTACCGCCCTCTATGTTGCATGGATCTCCACTGCTGCAGTTCATCCCAGTAGCATACATGCACACCAAGACCTTCAATGCGGCTACGTGGGTTTCCGACTGGCATAAATCTTAGATTTCGGTACAAATGCCAACATTTCTGTACAGGTACACGGCAATATCAGATCTCCGAATACCCTTTAGGCGATAATTCTTCCTGATCAAGCCATTTCCTGACATCCCTCTACCATCCTCGTATCAGCGTTTTTCACCGGTAAGACATTTGCGAAATAACCGCATACAACACGTTCACTGTATTTGCATTATGGAACTTTCATCTGGTCGACTTCAGTGTAATTTTAAAAAGTCTACTGAAATCATTTGAGTAGCCACATCTTCAATATGTCTGATACGTTTTTGAATATTCCCTTGGGCCGCTTTCCCTGCGTCAGTCCGGGTGGTCACTATAGTACCAAATAATTCTTACCGCCAGCCCCGGGTCTCCCAACCTCGCACTGCTTGTGCCCATGGATGGCGGCCGTAACTGGCAATGATCCGTGGCTAAGCTTCCATTCCTCCGCCTTCCATGCGTACACTGGCGCATCCCTCCGAAAGGTTCAGCAGTTTAGTAGGTAATTCACACTTACTGGACTCCTAACCCATGGACAGAGTTAAGGATTATGCCTTCGGCAAATATCTAAAGCCCCAGCTAAGGCATATCAAAAAGTGGGAATCCTAGCGAGTGTAGGCGGATCCGTTGCAGCCACGCTTTTCGGTGCTGCCCGCCTTTTATATCTGCACTCAGTGATCTCCAGTACCGATTATTAAGTTTTTGGAGAGCAGTTCTATTCAGGGGGCATATCACACATCTTTGGTACTGAAACCAGAACCGATCACATTGGCCCACGCTGCAGTTGAGACGAGGTGTAAACGGCTCGCGCACTGGCACTTCTACATCCGGTCCGCCAACACTGCCCTTTTTAGCAGACATTGTGGTAACTGGTGTATCAGAAATGAACTGCTTTATGGGCTAGTCAGTAGACAGAAGCGCCCTATTTGACAGACTTCCCGGCGATAACTGCAGGGTAGCAGCCTCACCAAGCTCAAATGATGGTTGAAGAGCACTGAATTCGAAGTCAAGTGAATCTTCCATCCGCAAATTCAACAGGCAACTGGTGGCCATGTTGGGAAATGTTGTATTTAAACACCACCGTTGTCAACTACCGTACCCATTGGATTGACAGTAAGATAGACAGTATGCTTTGCAAAAGGGAACCGATCCAGAACATTTGCCACACCTTCGCATACACGTCCTATCCCGTTGTCTTATTAAACCTACCACAGTTTCATTGTCAGTGCCTTCATGAAGTTTGACAAAAATGAGAAACTTACCAGTTGCTTATGTGGCTTTCCGTTTAAATCTCCCAGCTGAGCAAGCTTCTCATACGCTACGCTACATGCAAAATTAGGCTGCTCGTATATCAGGACTGTAGGCTCCTGATTGGCTGCCTTTAACCTTGACTCCTCAGTTTCTTGCTTGAGTGAACCAATGGAAGCTATACGGGAAGCGTTATTTTTCGCATATTTTCCCGTGCCATTAGTGATTCAGTATATTTGGAGTAAAAGACTTACTAGAGGCAAAGGTTCGCATCCCAGATAAAAGCCAGTAGAACTCGGTACAGGTACATATGAAAACATTTTTAAGTTGCAATATCTTTTACAGGTTGTATTAGTACGGACACTGCTTAGAAGCATAACGAGATATAAATAGTGAAAAAAATGAGATATTTACAAAGTAACACCATGCAACAAGTTTACGGCATTTGAATTATGAAGTTGTCATAGGAATCAACTTGAGTGCACAAAGTCGGTCTGCTGAAAGAAAGGGAGCACTACAATTGTGTTTCATCTTTTAAGCTGCTAGATTAGGTTCAGAAAGTTCTCCAGAGTCTCCTGAACGCGCTCACAGTGGGGTAGTACACAACCCACGTGGGCAGAGTTACACTCTCGAATTCGAATGATTCTTTAAGAGAGAGCAGAAGAGTCTGGATTTATGCGGTACAGTTCCTTTTCAACTGACAGTCATGTCCTCGGAGATTCCTTCAACCTTTATTCGGCATTTCATTCACACAAATTGCAATGTTAATTTTTATTTTTCTTTGACTGTGGAGTTATTGTGCGTTCACACGTCCACTGTTTTGCCCCATCCGTTCAATCCCTTAGGACCGCAATTCAAGTAAGACACTGACTTCGCTTTTTTTCATTGGATGGCTACACGAGGAATTCATACCCGTTTTCAACACTCCTAATTTATTGAATGTATTTTATTTGTAAAAAATGCATTCAAACATCCTTCGTTGTGCTTCTCCGGTAGTAATAATACGGTGGCACTACTGAAGTCATTGCTACAACATATTACACCTTCTTAAAATTGTTTACTTGAGAAAGGGTATAGTTTTGAAAGTCTTCCATTTGGGAGATTCTTTAAAACCGCAAGATGTTCACTCATAATACATGTTGTCCATCAATTAATTATTCTTGGCTATAAAGCATAACCCAGATCCGTTTGAAAACACTATGATAACTGCGTCGGTTGTTCCTTATAGCATAAATAAATGTATGATTCTTATTAGACGGCAATACCGTTTGCAAATTTTTACGTAAGTGTACTAGCCGATACAATTCTCAATTATTCGGCAACCGATAGTTGTATTTCACGTGTGTGGATAAAACTTTATGAAGGCATTATATGCTATCAAACGAGCACGAGGAAAAACGTTTTTCTGCATGTTTTCTAGAAGCCAAATAAATTGTTAAGAGCCTTGCAAGTCAATGACAAAAATGTCTAATAATGAAGTAGATAGCTTTGCAAGGTATACTTTTTCAAGTGGGTCAGAAAGGGGCTCATCCAAAAGCCGGCATCCTGATGGGACTGAAATGTTTTGAGATCAAGCTGCACGATAATCAGTATTATTTTTTTGAATCGAAAACAGAATTTCAGAATTTCAGTTAGCATTTTAATGGAGTTTAGGGCAATGCCGATAACATCAACACCACTACACAGCTTCGTAATTCAGAAACAAGACACTCTGCGCGGTCGCTTAAGCTGTCATGCTCTGTTGCGGGCTCGTCTGAGTATTTGCAGACTCTTAAAAGCGCCAGCACACTTCTCTCGAAACCGGTGCTAGTTACGTGTGAAAACGCATCATTTGACCTTTGGCCATATTTTCAAGTTTAACAAGGTGACAACCACGTGAGCCACGAGCTGCGCGAGTAATGGTTCTCAGGCCCACAGTCCATCAACAAGCGCAACGATTTGGCGTTCCCATACGACCTAGTGAGTATTTGTTTGAGCAGGAGAGTCAGCCTTTTTGGGAGGAGCGGGCCCAGCAACAACTCTGACGTCAGCGAGCATAAGGGTCGGATGCGACCCAACAGGGGCAACGAAATCGTAGCAATTAATGCGTCAAACGCGAAGTGTCAAGCCATCACCGCACCAAATAAGACCCCAAACCGTGGTTACATGAGCTGATAATTCTAGGACGCATACGGATAACCGCTACAAACTATAAACACCGTGCAATCTGTACATGTATCGCCCCAACTTGCGCATGTCTCACACTATCCTATGGTTACCTATGATTAGCGATTCTCGACAGCGCCCGAAACTTCAGGAAAATAAAACTCCTCTTCCAGTGCTCGCATCTTCTTCTTCTGAAGTGCTTTCTGGAATTCGCATATGCGCTTGAATTGTCTATTTGCAGTTACTTAAAGGTCAGCTCATGACTACTCTCGAGGCCGTTTATCCTTGAGACGCTGCATGCAAATGCTAATGTGAGTGTGTGTGTAGTTTCTTCAGGCTTTCGAAAATCATAAACAGGACAAGCAGAAACACTAAATGCAGTAGGTACTACCTTTGTTGCAATGGTTTAAGTTAAAAAGGAAAGTTCCTAGCCGCTTGTGATCTTCTGGTCCAGTTTCCTGTGAGATGGAGAAGTGTGGCACCATGTAGGGGGACTAGTTTATTATATACATAAGGACGAGGAGAAATGGCAGGAGAAATTTCACGTTCGGACGAGTTCATGACTTCTCACGATAGGAGCAGAATCCGAAGTGCCACATTGAAGTCGTATGTGAGTCAGTCTCAGGGAAATGTTTATTCGAAGTTGCACTTTTGTGCGGTTTTCGGTACCTGTGACTGGCTGTTCCAGACTTGAGCAATGATCTACAATCATGGGATCACAAGCTTGGTTTGGCACCGGCAGTAGACGGCACGTTTGGCCATCGTTAACCCCACCACGGCCG
>JAYGXS010001838.1:1917-12188 GCA_036362985.1 Ligula intestinalis | reverse complement strand
GTCTCTATACGCATTCACGAGCATCGCTTGTGTGTGAAGAGACGTGACCATTCGTCCGAATTGAGTGTACGTTGCCTTGACACAGAACATACCTTGGCATGGAACAAAGCACGCATCGTCGGAGTTTGCCCCTCCAGAAAAGGCCGATAATTTCTTGAAGCCATTCACACCGATGATTCATGCATCAGCCAACGTATCGAGCTGGATGGAGTGTACAAACATCTCAAAGAAAGATGGAAGAGACTACAGCCGATCACTGCAGACCAATATGAAATGCAATTCGTGCCTACAGCGGATGAACCGGACTGACCCCGGACCGACGCAAATAACAGTTGCCAATTAGCCATTACGCTATTGCGACTGTTAGTTTTGTACACCATGCAGTGAAGCAAATTGCAGTTGTAAATTAGCGCCCACATTTGTTGAATATATAACTGTACTAGCACTTTTTAAATGTTATTTGATCGTTGCAGAGCTTCTCAAGTTTGATGGCGACCTGAAGATCCAGTGTCGAAAATTAATAAATACCGTCTCCTCATTTTCCAAAAAGGCGGCTTCCCTTAAACTTATTCAGTATATTTAGAATAGTAGGCAATGTCTTTGAAGATCCCATCGATGACGGTATGCAAATATAGTCATCATAGAATACATAATATTAATATGTTACTAGGTGATAGTGAGAAACATTTAAACATATACATATTTTTGACCGCGAAATTTACGCATAGTCATCCTGAGGGTCGTAGATAAACCTGTCAAATAACAGATATGAATTTCGTCTGTCGAGTTCACCAATATGATTTCCTCGGGCAGTCCGTTCCAGGCACCAATTATTCGCTGTAAAAACGTATAGCTGTGGACATTTACGTGGGATAAGGTTCATTGGAGCTTGAGGGAATTCTCACGAAGTTTAGTTGATGTTGTGAATTCAAAGAAATCATCAAAATGCAGGGCACATTCCCGATTCCTCATGATCCAGTATTTCTATATGAGATCAAATTGGATATGACTGTACTTAAGAGGAGAAAAGTTAAGTGCCTCAAGTCTGCATTCGTAAGATAAGTACTTTAGGCCCTTCACAACATTTGTTGCCTTCCTTTGAATCCTTTCCATTACCTTGTAGGCTTTTTGTAACCATAAGCGCCATACCTGAACTCAATATTATAGACAACAACGAATAAATGATCCGTATATTTTCCCAAATAGGTCTTTATCGAAAAATGTTCATTTGATAGTAGAGAGAACACTCGTCTCCCTTTTGGCAGCCCTAAAACATTGCAAAGAGGGCTTCGGGGATTGCAAGAGTGTGATTGCTTCGCTAGGCCATAGTTTGCGCTCACTGATTCTTGCACTTCTATAAAATATTTGAAAAACGCCATCTTTCATATTCCGAATTCGAACAATCTGCCGCACTAGAAAATTATATCCAGAGGTGCAGACAAAATGCTATAGGTACGGTTTCAACCACAATGTCACAGACGGTAACTGTTGGGGCTATCGAAGTAAAAGCTGTCCCAGTAAGACCATAGACAATAACGTTGTCACCGACTGGACACATCTATAATTTCTGCTCTCCAACGTGGATTATTTGGATTCTGATACCATTTCGCTAGTACTGTTTTGGATATTATCGCTTCAATTGTAAGTGCAAAAGTACTTTCTGCAACTCGTGAATTTTCTTATTGTGTTGTACTTTATCAGAAGACGGAATCACAGTGGAATTTGTTTATCAAGACTTTGAACTGAAGTGGCAGCCTACAACCAAAGCAACTGAAAACAGCCTGAAAAAAACACCAGTTACAAGGACGCCAAGCATTCTTGAAGATCAGCAGTTATTCAGGACCTCGAAGATCTTAAAACGACTCAGTCGTTCCTGAATATCTTGCATACTGTTTTTACATATTTGAAAGTGCTTTTTAGCAATTAGCGTATTGCTTACTCAGTCTGCTTCAAATATTTGCAATACTTTACACACCGTCGGAAGCTCTTGCTTATTTTCGATATCAGTCAACACACTACGTCACAGTGGCAAAGGCAATTTAATAGTTTCATTGGTAACCTTAAGTGGAAGTAGAAAATATTGCCCTCGATATTCCTACAAAACTGTGAGTGGGGTCGGAAATTGAACAGCGGACGCCTTGGGTGGAAGTCGCACGGCTAACGGATGGAGCTATAGAAGCAACCAGCTGTGAGGATCACATTCGGTTATTAACTAAAAAAGAGCGGTCAGGAAGTTTATTGAAAACTCTTCCCGCCAAACGGACGAATAGCCTCAAAAGTTGAAGGGATGAAACTTATAAAGATAAGGCTTTCATATCATATTCTACGCTTCTTCACAAATTTGCAAACAACGTGAAGGAGCTCCAAAGTCTAAAAATGGAGATGTAGGAATTGAAGAAATTTCATCGCCTTCTCCATAAAGAGGACAACAGGACGATACCTGAAGTTGAGAGTAGCAAGCAGAGGAGCGTAATTGCGGAAATTCTGGGCGGAGCATCTACCGAGGAAAGTGAACAGACACCGTCAACCCGGGCCGCGCAACTGGTAGATTCCACCTCAAATTCCCTTGGTACAGCGCGAAACAACACACCCACCAAACAACACGCTCAAAACCGAGAAGAAGATTTTACAACTCCACTTTCTCGTAAAGTTGGTTCGGGTAAAGAGATCCAGCAAAAACAACGTAGTGGGTATGCTAAGGCCGCATACAAATCACTGAAGGTAACCACAACTGCAGAAGAGGGGCAGCACGATGCCAGCTCTGAACAGTGACATCTCAGCTTCCTAAAGAAGCCTATCTCTGGTGAAGGTAAGGAAACCACAAAGTCACAAGCCATTCCTATCAATACCTCGGGGTCTTCCGATTACAGTAGGGCTGGAAATACATCAAGGGTTACCCTTGACCGCCAAACTGCATAGTTGTTCAAGGCCTACCTCAGTCAAACGGAACAACTCTGAAGGAAAGGATGGACGTGGACATCAAAAGTTTCGGGACTTGCTAAAAGACATTCTCAGACAGCGAGAGACAGTAAAAGTTTGTGCAGCCTTCAGGATAGGCAAGCAGGTTCATGACCTATCAAGCTAGTCTTGGATAACAAAGAACGGGTGAACTTGGTTCTGTCCCGGAAAACAGCCCTCCGCCACTGACATAAGACGGTGTTTCTTCAGCCGGACTACTCTCCAGCGGAACGTCTGAAACGCCGAGAATAGGTGGCGAAACTACGGGGAAGAGAGCAATCTGGCCATCTTTAGGGGGCGAATAATACAGAAAACAACCATATTGCTCTGGAAGCAGTCCAGCATATATATATATTCACTCAGGAATGTGCGAACACCGATCGAATAGGCTTCCGAACTAAAGAAAGTTCATGTAGTGGTCAGAGGTCCCCAACGGGTGACCGCCTGCCAGACCGATTCCGGCCAAGTCATAATAGCAGTAAGGGGGTATGACAGCGTCTGGGGGTAACCTGATACAGAACTGTTTCGGGCTTATTAGCCTTCATCAGCCAAGCATAACCCTGAACACCAGCTGTTCGGACAACACAAACGAACGCACTTACAGACGGCGCAGTTGGTCCACCACTGGTGTCTATCAGATGGGTCATAAGCACTTCATCGAACCGCAGTTCATCAGCGCCTCGCCACCTGCCATTTGCTGTCACTGCTGATCGGGTATATATTCACTCAGGAATGTGCGAACACCGATCGAATAGGCTTCCGAACTAAACAAAGTTCATGTGGTGGTCAGAGGTCCCCAACGGGTGACCGCCTGCCAGGCCGATTCCGTCCAAGTCATAATAGACCCATCTGATAGACACCAGTGGTGGACCAACTGCGCCGTCTGTAAGCGCGTTTGTTTGTGTTGTCCGACCAGCTAGTGTTCAGGGTTATGCTTGGCTGATGAAGGCTAATAAGCCCGAAACAGTTCTGTATCAGGTTACCCCCAGACGCTGTCATACACCCCTTACTGATATATATATATATATACATATATATATATAGATATAGATATATATATATGTTTATTATACCATTTTACAGGCAATTTTAAAGCGCTGGTTAAGCACCTCTTGAGCTCCTTCTAAAACCTCGAAGGCAGTAGTACTGACAAACTTGCTACCAAACGCATTGGACACAGCCGAGTCTCGCCGACTAAAATGTCTTTATACCAATGCTCAGAGTCTATTTTCGAAGTTATGCCGATGTGTCCCCTGATGCTATAGCAATAACAGAAACATGGCTTTCACAAAGCATCAGTGATTCTGAAGTGGCGCTATCCGTATATCAAGTATTTAGACGGGACCGAGTGAAACGCCAGGGTGGAAGAGTTGCTTTGTATGTAAAGAGCAAATTATGTGTGTGCGAGAGGCCTGAAAGGATTACTCATAATATGGAGGCTTTTTGGCTGAAACTGGCCTCTTTCGGCATAGGTAGCAAGCTTCTGAACTTTCTATCTTCCTATTTGGATGTTCGCACACAACATCCAGCCCCACGCATGTGAGAAGTTGAGTTATGCAGTGTACTTTGGCCGCTCCTATTTTTCCTTTTTATCAACGACGTTCCAGACTGTTTTCAGTATGGTATACCCTTCACGTAAGCTAATGATTTGATGGACGCTTATCAATATAAACCGGCAGATCGCAACATCGTGCTCAAATCGATAATCAAGGATCTTCGGGCCTTCGCCCAGTGGTGTTGCACATGGCGCCTCACCCTTTCATGGCACAAATGTTCCGTTATGGTTAATGGCGACGATCATCAACTGGAAGTAAGCATTGACGGCCACGAACTAAATGTCCCAGGAGTTATCAAGGTTTTGGCATATCCTTTTTTATAGTCTCAATCTGTCAAAGCACTGTGCCCTGATAGTCTTGAAAGCATGCCGAACAACCCGATTTATCCTTAGAAATTTTAAGACCATAAAGGTTAAAACCAGCCTTTATAATATGGACATGAGACTTAGTCTTGAATACTGCTCACCCCTTTCAGTCTTCAG
Source organism: Ligula intestinalis (assembly GCA_036362985.1). Classification (NCBI taxonomy): domain Eukaryota; kingdom Metazoa; phylum Platyhelminthes; class Cestoda; order Diphyllobothriidea; family Diphyllobothriidae; genus Ligula; species Ligula intestinalis. The sequence continues at coordinate 7,192 of JAYGXS010001838.1, read as the reverse complement.
CGCACTATTGAACGGAAGAATATAGAATCGGTGCAGCATTTCTTCACTAGAAGAGTTTTCACTACAGAACGCCGTAATGTAGCCTACCAACAAAGGTGTGAACTTATAAAGCTGGATCCCCTGTGGCTTCGTAGATTACATACGGGTCTATTTTTACGGTTTAAACTTAAATATATCTCAGCATGGTTTTTTACCGGACCGATCTTGTGAAACATGCCATATGTCTTTTCTTAATCTCCTCACTTCTCTTCGTAACGATCATTTATCTGTGGTGGTCATCTATTTTGATCTTAGTAAGGCATTTGATAAAGTATCTCATAGGAGACTACTAGCCAAACTAGAGGCTATAGGATTTTGTAGTCCTCTCATGGACTTTATTAGATCATTTATTTCTAATCGGAAACAACAGGTCTTAGTGGGGTCCTCATACTCTACCCCTACCGCTATTTTAAGCGGTGTCCTTCAAGGTACCGTTCTGGGCCCCCTGTTGATCCTGCTTTATATAAATGATATTTCAACAATAGTTAAACACTCTCAATCGTATATATACGCGGACGACTTGAAATGTGTATACTCCTTCTTTAATTCTACGGCTGAGGAATGCTTAGAACGCATTCATTCGGATTTGGATGCTCTATCTGCGTGGGGCTCCACTTGGCAAATGGAGTTCTCGCCTTCTAAGTGCCAGTTCATGTGTTTTGGACCTAAAAGGCTGCCACAGCCTATAATTTTTCAAGGTTGCCCCATGACTGAATGTTCTAACATTAAGGACTTAGGTTTAAGTTACACAAATAAATTAGATCTTTCACCTCACGCTAATTGAATTACAGCAAAAGCTGCTCAGATATGCGGCTTCATCTCTTATAATTTCTACCTTCCCGAAATGAAGCTAAGACTTTATCGTATGTATGTGCTTCCTATTCTCGAATACTGATGTCCATTCTTCGGTCTAATGAATGAATCTAGCCGTTCAAAAATTGAAAGTGTCCAAAGAAGATTCACTAAAAAAGGTCCTCTATCCGGCATTTTCAGATACTTCCTACTCAGATAGATTTGAGATAACGAAACTGAAATTTCTTTGGGTCAGGAGACTGAAAGCAGGGTTTTGTCTCCTGTTTCGCCTTAATAATAGTTCAAATCTCCCCAAGATTTCTGCCTTTACTCCCGTTACTCGCCCTTACAACCTGAGAAATTCAACGTTGATTATACCTCCTCCTGCTACTTCCACTTCTAAGCGATCTCTATTTTTTGCTTCTAGGTATAGCTATCTTTGGAATAATTTGCCGATTGCTATACGGGCGTTGACAAGTCTATGTGCATTCAAGCGAAGACTGCACATTTATCTTTACACTGAATCTATTAACCTTTTGTTTTCTTCATCTTTTCCGGGCAGCTTTCTCCACAATCCGGAGAAAGGACCATCGGGAATTTAGGATCCCTTCTTGAAACTACCTTCCTCTGACTCATGTACCCCGGAATCAGGACGCAGTCTTGACGGCTTTCGTTTCCTGGTCATCAACCATCATCAGGGCCTTATATTTGGTCACATCTCAGACATCCCCAACAATGGTCTTGTAGATTTGACGGACTTTTGGATATCATACAGCGGTGCCCATCACGATCATAAACTGGTGGGTTCCCTATGTTCCATTATGCCGCACCGGTTTGGGAACCCGAGTGTAGTGCCGGGAACCCGTCTATACCAGTAATGTTTCGTTAATACCTATTGTTCTGCCCCACACTCAGCTTCGACTGAGTTTGCTTCCAAGCCCCCCCCCCCTTACTAACAGAGGCAGTGGGTACCAGAATACATAGTCAGAATCTAGATAACGATGTGGCTCATATGTGTGTGCCCTTGAATATCACCTTCCACATAACACTGCTATATTCATTTTTTTCGAATCTAACAAATTCACTTCTAAACAGTTATACTCGTCTTATAGCTATAGACTACGGATACTGTTTGTTAAACCAATTATTTCTAGCACTTCGTGTTATCGAATTTTTGGTTTATTGATGAGGCCCATTGGGCCTGAAATATACAACTTATTATTAGTGAATATGAATTTATCTACCTACATTACTAAACGTTCCTGCTGCCTTTGCGGTTGCTCACGGAGAGCAGCACTTATCAACTTTGTATTTATCTTTCCACAGCACTCGGTTTGCAATGATGAGGCCGTCCGGGCCTAGAATATCAAATTTATTGATTTATTTCAAGGAATTTCGGGAATTTAGGAGATCCTCTTGAGATTATTCTCCTTGCCTCCTGTCCCCCAAGAACCTAGATGTTTCCAATCATCACCGCTGAATCAAACGAAGCCACGCAGAAGTACTCAGTCTAAAATGCTGCGGTTTCGTTGAAAACTAACCTTCATCAGACCTCACACACCTATTTCTGCTCTACTACTATGTTCCTACTACTATCTTTATAAGCAGTTTTTTCTCGTACACACTTCTTGAACATGGAGGCCCGTTTAACTATGCTTCCATTTTCACTGTAAGAGTTTTTGAACAGCTATAAGTTTTAGATTTTAAGTTCACAATTACCTTTAAAACATTGCTGAATGTTGCCCCAAAAGGACAATTTCTGCTGACATTATTGCGACTTTCTACGTCAATTTACACATATTGTCAGTCTTTTTTTAATTTTTACTTTTTCAAAATTAACTTTGTACAGATAGTGCCATACCGGCGCTGAAAAATATAAATTCCAAATTCCAAAGATCTGAACCTCTTCGTAATGGAAATGCCAAAATAATAAACAGAAAATTTTGGTGGAAGGCAATTTCTCTTAGTGTACAAAAATTGTACGATGAAAATTTTAATTGACAATGGGAATGCTATGGCTGCATAAAAATCACCGAAATAATCCCCAACTGCAGAGGGGAGGTAACACGAAGCTAGCTCTAAACAGTGCCATCCCAGCTTCTAAATGAAGCCTATCTCTGGGGAAGGTAAGGAAAATACAAAGTCACAATAATAATAATAATAAGGTTTATTTGTAAAGCACATCTTTGGCGCCGTTAAAAACCCCGGAAGGCAGGAAAAAACCTAACCCAAACCCCTTCTTTCGCAGTGAATTTGTATTTGTTTTGGTCTTTTTCTAGGTTAATAGTGTGCGAAATAAAGAGTTTGTTTTAAGTGAAAAAAACCTGACTTATAGGAAACAAATCTAGAAAAACATGAAATAAAATAGCTATACATTGTACGTGTTACGGTTTTATAGTATGAATACTTGGCGTCTGGAAAGACTGTCATGTCCTTTAACTGAGGTATACTTATCCGCGGTCAGTTTGAAGGCGAAAAAATCAGCTGAGGACATCGCATCTACCGTATGCATGGGTCTGCTCGATACGGAGATTACAATCGTTGTCCAGTGGCACAAGTTTGCTAATTAGATGGGACGTTGCAGATGTCTAAGGTGGGTCGAGGCAGCTGCGAAGCACCATCGTCAGTCAATTGCATCGGCAGAAGACACTTGGACTTTCGTTTGTAGAATATCTAAGTGAAATTAAGATTTACATCATTACAAGCCATTCCTATCAATATCTCGGGGTCTTCCGATGACAGTAGGGTTGGAAATATATCAACGGTTTCCCTTGACCGCCAAAACTGCATAGTTGTTCAAGGCCTACCTGAGTCAAACGGAACTACTCCGAAGGAAAGGACGGACGCGGACTTGCTAAAAGACAGTCGCAGACAGCGAGATAAAGAGGGAGTTTATGCAGCCTTAAGTATAGGCAAGTAGGTCACTGAACAGTCGCAAACTGTCCGATATCAACCTATCAAGATATTCTTGGATAACAAAGAACAGGTTAACTTGGTTCTGTCCCGGAAAACAGCCCCTCACTACTCACATAAGACGGTGTTTTTTCAGCCAGACTACCCTCCAGCGGAACGTCTGAAACGCCGAGAAATGGCGGCAGAACGACGGGGGAGTAAGAGAGCTAAAAAGAACAATCTGGCTATCTTCAAAGAACAAATAATACAGAAAACCACCATAGTGTTGTGGAGGCAGCCAATACTTATGACGGCTGCGGTCTATTAGTACGGGCAAACCCGCGCCCAAACGAATTGGACACTGTGGAGTCTTGCCAACTAAAATATCTGTATACCAAAGCTCAGAGTCTATTCTCGAAGTTCGATGAAGTTTGAATACAGGTAGCCGATGTCACTTTAAGTCGCTTTATTAAGGGAAGAAGGCTTTGTCCTTGAGCTCATTATTCATAACCAAAATCGCATAATAGGTCCACCGTAACAATAGTACATAATACAAATGTAAAAATGTAGGCTTAACATCAGCGGTAAGTGTGAGCCAGTTGCAAGGTGCTGCTACTGACACTTTGTTCATTATATCTGCCACAGTTTCTCAGCAAATGAGAATCAAGTTTGTGTTTAAAAATTTCAACAGTATCTGAGAGGACCACATCTTCCGGGAGTCCATTCCACGCTCCAATGACCCTCTGAGAGAAGGCGTTTCGTCGAACGTCAATACGGGACGGTTTCCTCTGTAGTTTAAAAGGATGACCTCGCAGATGGTCAGTCCGAGCCAATTCGAAGAAATCATCAAATTCTAGGGCGCAGTCTTGGCCTCTAACAATGCGGTAGGTTTGTATGAGGTCCCTCCGGAGTTGCCTATAATTGAGAGGGAAAAGATCAAGTTCGGTCAGTCTGTCTTCATAAGGCAGATGGCCAAGATTCCTGACCATCTTCGTAGCACTCGCCTGCACTCGTTCCAGGTGCAGGTAATACTTCTTGACCCACCGACGCCAGGCCTGGACAGCAAACTCCAAGTGGGACCGAACAAATGCTCCGTAGGTTTTCCTGAAGAGCTCCTTGTCAATGTTGACGAATCCCCGCCTAATCGCAAACAGCACCTGTGTCGCGCGTTGAGCTGCCTTTACACACTGAGTAGATGGTTTTAGTGAGGAATTTATTCGAACACCAAGATCTTTTTGTTCGTTCACATTTGAAAGTGGGTGCCCATCGCGGAAGTATTGGAAGGAATCGTTCTCCTCATCAGTCCTTCTAGTACGGAGTCGTAAAACCACACACTGACTAATGTTTAAGTTTACAAGCTAACGAGCAGACCAGCAGCTAAGTCGATTAAGACTGTCTTGAAGCACTTTCCTATCGGCGTCAGACCTGATGGCTCTCCAGAGTTTGACGTCATCGGCAAACCTGACAGCGCTGCAACCCAGGTCGTTCACACAATCGTTGATATAGATAAGGAAGAGCAGTGGCCCTAAGACAGAGCCTTGGGGGACGCCAC
>JAYGXS010001837.1:0-12191 GCA_036362985.1 Ligula intestinalis | reverse complement strand
GGGTCTCCTCGCTACATGCATGAGAAAACCCAAGATGCGTTGGTTTACGTTAGGCATTATGGTCGCCCGGACCTATTCATTACGTTAACCTGCGACCCATCGGGGCTTGAAATTACTGATGAGTTGTTCCCCGGTCAAAAGCCACAGGATCGCCATGATTTGTCCGAGCGGGTATTCCAGCTGAAGTTGAAAACCATGATGAGACTCATCACAAAATTCAAAATTGTTGGTGATGTTCAGTGTCACATGCGCACTGTTGAGTGGCAAAAGAGAGGATTGCCCCACGCTCACGTTTTGGTCTGACTGAAGGAAAAATTGCACTTTTCCGATGTCGAGAAATTTTTATGCGCAGAAATGCCAGACCGATCCATTGACCCTGTCCTGTTTGAAACGATCAAAACTCAAATGGTGCATGGCCCATGCGGTCAGATAAATCCTGCATGAAAGATGAGAAATGTACCAAGCGATATCCCAAGCGATTTCTAGATGCAACTCAGACTGATGGGGATGGTAATCTCTCGTTAGAAGGCGACAAACTGAGATTGGCGGATTAGAAGCAGCTATCAATGAAAGGTGAAACGGTGGTGTAGTAATTGATAACCGTTGGATTTTGCCATATAGCCCCTTACTGTCAAAGGTATTCAACGCCCACATCAACGTTGAATTTTGCAACTCAGTGAAGTCCACCAAGTACCTCTGCAAGTACATAAACAAAGGATCCGATGTCGCCATGTACTCTCTCAACCACCGTAACAACACTGATGAGATTACCCAGTATGAAATAGGCAGATACATCAGCAGCAATGAGGCATTCTGGACAATCTTTGGTTTCGATATCCTTAACCATTTTTCGGCCATTGAACACTTAAGCGTCCACCTGGAAAATGGCCAGCGGATTTACTTTACGGAAGGGATTCCTCTTGGATCAGCTTCAGAATCCTCAAGATAGAACTTTGACTACTTTCTTCAAATTGTGACAGCAAGATTCGTTTGCCCAGACACTTGTATATTTAGGTCCCCTCATACTACACATGGAATCAAAACAAGTGGGCCCGACGAAAGGTTGGTATTCCAGTTGACGGATATCCGGGCATCAAGTATGATGTGAAACTGGGCAGAATTTACACTGTTCACCCATCTCAACAAGAATGCTTCTACTTACGAATGCTACTCCATGAAGTTAAAGCTCGAACATCGTTTGAAGATCTAAGGATGATTGACGGTTTTCTGTGTTCTACCTACAGAGAAGCCTGTGCGAGGCGTGCTCTGCTTCAAGATGATAATCAGTGGGAGAACACCATTGCTGAAGCTGTCGTTGCTAACGCTCCTTTTCAATTACGATGACTGCTTGCGTTGTGGATCAGAAGTTGTGAGTTGAAATGCCCCCATGATCTATGGTTAAAGTACAGCAATGATATGTCGGAAGACTACCAACATCAACTACAGTTGCAAAATGCCCATCTTCCCATAGACTTCAAAGCCGCCATCTACAACATGGCACTCATTCACATAGAAAACACCTTGGTTGAAATGGTTGGAGAGCAACTTGAAAGGTATGGATTTCCTCCTTTTGACATGAGCATTATGAATCAGCTCCCAACTGAAATTCAGCAGGAACTTTGCTACAATGTAACCGAGCTAGCAGCATACGTGGCTCTTCAAAAACCAAGGATTCTGGTCGATCAACTTCACGAATTCATCATTATCATTGACACTGTCAATAACCTCCGTAATGGTGACCACGTTTTCTTTTTGGATGCGCCCGGTGAAACTGGCAAAACGTTCGTCATTCAGCTTCTTTTGGCTGAGCTGCGCAAATAAAGCAACATTGTTTTGGCCGTTGCATCGGCTGGTATAGCAGCAACGTTACTTCCCGGTGGCCGATCTGCTCACAGTACCGTCAAGCTTCCTCTGCGGTCACCTGATGATGGCACCGCAACATGCTACATAAGCAGAGGTAGTGGATCATCTGAATTGTTGAAACGGTGCTCAGCTATAATTTGGGACGAGTGTACCATGGCCAACAGAATTGCACTGAAAGCGGTAGACAGAACGCTGCGTGATGACACAGGAAAAAACATTTCGTTTGGTGGCATCACAATGGTTTTATCTGGTGATTTCCGCCAGACACTGCCAGTGATTCAAAGGCGTACCAGGGGTGACCAGGTAAAATTCTGCCTAAAATACGTATTGGCACCCAACGGCGTTACGAGAAATGCAGTTTACCTAGAAGCGTTAGTCTGACGAATCTACTTTCCATCTCCTTACGGTGCGTATTGATCCTTATTTCCTGCCTTCTCATGATTCCGTATTTCTCACTATTGTTTAAGTTCAAAATGCTGCTCTCTTAATGCCCACATTTACCACTTTCCGCCGCATACATACTTATTTACTCTCTCATATTTTAATGTCCCCTGTGGACACGTTTGCGATGCAGTTTGACAAGCAAGAAAAATGATGTTCTTTGTAAGGATGCATGACTAATTACCTTGCCACTTGGAAGCAAGTAAGGTTTGCCACCAAACTTCTCTGGCAGAAATTTCCTTTACAAACCACACGGCTCGCTACTTTTCAGTTCTTTGTTAACTTAGAAGAACTGTTGACGATCGTTGGGCTCCCGTGCTTTGAAATCTGGTCGGCAGACACGGTAACCAGCAAGGTTCTACGATAAGCTCAACTCCGGTACTCGGCGATGTTCTCGTGCCCATTGCAATCTTCCCCTCATGTGACCATAAGGGTATTGATCAACCGCGATGGCCTCCTCCTGACATGAATCCAACAATTTCAGCAGCAGGATACCTGATTTAGCTAAACCCTTCGCTTCACTCTCTCGCGGCCCCAACCGCACACTCGACAGTCTTTTTCCTTAAAATCCCGCACAACGGCATTCGAAACTTGACTTATGGAAAATTCCTGAGGATTTTTTGTTTGCTGTCTTCCCCTACCCAACGCTGATCCATTTCTGGCAGCGCCACAGGTTCTGCGTCATAACTATGTACAAAGAGGGATTTCAAAGGTATTTACCTATGCATTTCCCAAATAAAGCTGAAATCAACTGGACATAATCATTTTAAGAAGTTCTCATGTGCGGTTTGCCTACCTGAGGGTCAACAACATGTAAGAAAGCCCAAGAAGAAGCCTGGCTTCCACGCTAGTTAAGAATATAAGTGATGTGACGTAGATAAGATATGTGACGTGCTACACAGGAATGATCGTACAAAAAACGATCTGAATAAATGCTAAGAATTTGATTGTCTTTTGGAAAAGTCTTCAATGTTAGCGGCAATAAATTCTGATTTCTTGCTACAATCCAGTAAGGTCGGAGTGACTTGAGCATAATTAGTATTAGTAATGGCAAGCGACTCCGTTCACGTACCAAGCGTGAGAATATATTGAAGCAATTCACATATTTGCTTGATTCTTTGCTGATTCTTTGCTTGATTTGGATGGAGGACTTTCACGTCCAAGGTATTTGCGAACATAATGAAAAAAATTGTCCAGAACCTGATCATTTGAATTATGATCCTGAGCTTACAAGTTCCTGGGGGAGTCCATCGTCAGAGATAAGAGCGTACGCATAAAGCAAGTAACAGTTATAGTGGGCTGGAATCAATGAATCGTAATACAAGGGGAGGAAGGGAATTAATTAATTAACAGTGTCGGCCGTGCAAGCATGCCTGCAGAGAGCTCAATTCACTGATTTCTCATCCAAGGCCCAGGCTTTAGTCAATTCTGGGCCTGACTTTCTGCCGGTGTGGGTGATTATCTTTGCAGTTGCGAAGTTATACTCGTGACCTGTAATGTAGGTGTGGGCCACCAATTGCGAAAAAGCGTCACCCCTTCTGACAGCCAGCTTATATTCGTATATGCACGATAGTGTTATATGTGAAAATGGACTATGTCGAACGCTTGTGATGAGTCAGAACGCTGACGGCGAATTAAAATGACAATCAAGCTTACTACTGCAAAATTAGAAGTAGTCAATGTTCTACCGAATCGAGCTACGACTTAGCGAGTTTTTTCATAATTGCGTTAACTAAAATAAGCAAATCTGCGAATTATTTACACGAATTTCTTCGTTTTAAATACTTGTTGCTCAGAAATTAATGGGTGTGAGTTATGAATTAAACGACAAAGAGATTGAAGAAATGGGGGTAGATTAGTTTGAAAACTGACCTAGGAACATAAATAAATTGACTAGAGGTATTGCTGTGCTGAACAGATGGTAAAATTAGAATGGGTCTGGTATTTGATGTATTTGATGTCACGCTCAGCCTAATCAATTATAATTATCGAGAAATTGACAGACGAAGCTTCCAGAATTATTGAACGTTATTTACTTTTAATTTTTTTTTAACTTCAGTGATTAGAAACGGTAGCATGGAAATAATTGTCAGTTAATTGTTTCTTCAGAAATTGACTGCCTTAACAAATGCGGTTAAACCAGAAGTAAAGCATAACCATCTCGCTACTTAAAATGGTAACAGAGAATTCGGTAATCAGTCCTCAAGTAGTTTTTATTGACACGTGGTCCTTTTTCATAGTTATCAGCGTGTCTTTCCATGATCGATCACATGACCTAGCGAAAACACTCCTTGTTCTTATTCCAAAAAATGGTTTAATCAAATGTTGCATTTTCGTTCTATTCATATTTCGCTAAATGGACACATAAACTACCTAATTGCTCTCTGAAACCAACAAAAGGGTATTTCAAGCTTACGGAATAACAAGCAAATATTTGATTTGCGCCGAACACGTGGTCGCCCAAGGTAGGCGAGCAGAGTCTTTAGCAATGCTAATGCTAATTATCTAGATTGACTGGTACATTCCCTCTTTACCCTACTCGATTGTAATAAGAACTTCTTTACAAATCGGAACTAATTGATATTAAAATTGCAGAACTTTTAAAAAAACCCAGATTACTAGCACTTTTTGACATATATTATTGTGTGTTCGCTCTTGTGCAGCACGTCACACACGTCAGGCACGTTGATCTTATAAGCCTTTGCATTAGTCTTAACACAAATTCGGTTATCGTCGGATTTTCGAGCAGTGTTATGCCTGATTGCGGAGTAGGACTACCCGGTAGTTAGGAGGCCCCCTCCCAACCAAAACTAAATATTTATTTAAGACACCAAGAACTTCTGAAAATGTAAAAAATTGTAATGGCATACATCATAGTATACGTACACTCGTCAATTAGCCAAAGGGCAATAGTAGCTTATGCAGCCCAACTCATTAATCCTTACAACCTGCACGATTTCCTATAAAAATGGTGTTTTTTGGGTTTTATGGGCGCTCAAATTAAGACACGAAGTGAAATATTCTTAAATACATGCTATATTAGTTTTTATTTAACTGCATTCAGAAGTGTTGTTGCTTCATATCTGTAGATTTCACTAATCTGTATAATCATTTAACTTATTGTGGAAAAATCCGATTATCAATTTGCAGGTTCCTTGAATTTCCCGAAAAATTGAAATGTTGGTTAGGAGGTTGTCTACTTAAACTTACCTGTGGTCCAACTTACCATTCTTAAGTTAGATCAGTATAATCCGTGGCGCAAAGCGCCGCGCACACCCTCAATTTAAATGCAGATCAACTTATTCCCAGAGGCCGCGAGAAGCAACATCGACTGCATTTTTTAACTGTACACTTACTTTTAAAAATGCCATTCTCTGCCTATCCTATTTCTCCACCCCACAAAACCTTATTACCACAGTTTTTGCAGGACAAAATGCTGGGAATAGGGATATATGAGTGGAGCTACATCAGCTACTTTTGCCAAACAAAAATATCTTCAGAAAAATGAAAGGGCTTCTTCGGAGTTGAACACGTCAGAAGTCATGTTCTTGTGCCAAATTTGACTGAGTCTGGTCCACCTCAGTTGTTTTTTTCCAATTTGTTGATCTTAAATTTGGACGGTCAGCGGATTAACCTACAGCAAGTACTGTGTGTTAAAAGAGCTGCAGGCGGCTTGACCGCCTTAGGTTGAAAGAAAACAGAGTGATTGACCTCCATGTGAGAGGGGACATTACCAGTCCGATTTCCTTTCACATGTAGATCTCAACCTCGGTCTAACCGAATAAACTTCTAGTTTAACTGACCTTTGTTGCATATTATTTTTGCCCTGTATGTCTCAGTATATGTCTGTCCGAGTCTAACCCACAATAACCTACATGCTGTGGCGTCTCGGTTGGCTAGTTTTCTAAATGGCAACACGGCAAACATGTTCAGAGGTTGCCGGTAGCTGAGACCACAGACTTCTGTGGCACATGCATATTGATTCGGATGGCGTGCATATCATTCTCAAGAAAACATACCAGAGACGAAAGCGAATTGATGTTAACGTCACTTAAAAATTAGCTCTTCTTTCCTGAGATTCTTGCCTTAAAATAGCTTATTAGGGATAATCAGTTGTGCGATCATCAAAGTGCTGCAAACGAAGTAACCGCAATTTGCGAACACCAACCTCGAGTATGCAATGTAAACAGTTACTGACGCCCTAAGATCTGAGTTCCTGGAATAATGCTGTCATTATAGAGTACAAAAAGGAACACATGAGCATACATCAACAGTTTTAATCCTTGAATCGTGCGTCATTTTATCGGTGAAGTTACGTAGGAATAAAGGCAAAGGCAAACAGATAAGGTAAAGTCAATGTATGTTGATCGGTAAGGAGAAACACACTTTTGAACTACAACCATCACGCTGATGAGACGTTGTGGGTGGTCGCAATTATCCATGTTGTAGGAGAAAGCATATATTGGCAGGGACTTTGTTTGAAAGCTACATAACTGCGCGACTAGGTGCGGCCGTCAGGGAGGCGACATACTGGGAACCTATCGTGCGTAGGACCGCATGCCTTGAGTCAAAATGAGAAAGAAAACCAATGAGGTTGTGGCGGGTCTTTATGACTGGGTGACGTCACCTCAAATTGAAGATGGAAAACTGCTATTTCGTTATACGTATTTCGGTAGTCTTGAGTTGGTTCTCTTGGCATTTTTTAGCCAAGATCAAGTAGCACATCGACATCAACACACGCCATATTTATGTCTGCTATCCTCCTCTAGGTACAGTGAGCCAAGGATCCTTGTATCACAGAAAAAATTCACTTATACTTGGCTTTTTACGTGACAATCGTTACTGGATTGAAGTAAGGATGAAACACGTTTATACTACCTTTAGGAGCGCTAGTGTGTATGATGCATCGTGAAAAGGCGTCAATGCACTTGAGGCCTCAACATGTCAAGATCCCGATTGAAATGCTGTTAACGGTGAGCAGAGAACAAAACCAGAGTGGTTTAAGCTTTACGCGTCCATAAAACCTACATTGTTTGAGTGAGAGACGGACTGATGCTGAGTAATCGAAGCAAGGTTGGGCCTAACTGAGCACTGTCAAACCGTGCGTGCCCCCTATAAACAGAGTACTGGCTAACAATTATTAGGTTAAGCGTCCGAATTCAGAGACAAGCAACTGGAAATAAACTGATGCGGATCATTGGGCGAGACGCGGCAGCACTTTCAAATACGACGAGGTCAAAATTCTTCCAAGAGGTGACATTCTGGTGAGCTGAAAATAATTTAAGTCATTAGCCATGGTGCTCCAATCCCAAAAACAATTGCGACCATTTTCCCATATCTATATTCCTGCTCAGACACAAATTCGCTAAAGCCTGTCCCCACTTGGAGAACACACAGGCCACCGCGTCGTGCTACGCCGACACCGGGTGTCCAGGTGGTGGAGCAGTCATCACGCCCGTGTCCACCATGTGTGATGAATGTTCAGCAGCTCAGTGCCAGCATGCTGCTAAAGAAACAATCCACGCGAAATAATGCAATAACCGTTAATTATTGTTGTGTGTTTGCAGTAATGGCTGCATCCAATGAATACCACAAACTACTGTGCAAATGCCATTAGTATTTGCTACTGCTTTCTGTTAAGGTATCTAAAGTCGAACCCGCGAAGGATCTCGAAACGTCAGGCAAATGAAGGCATTGTCCGAGTGATTGAGTCATATTCTCCTGAACTACAAGTACTATGCTTCTCGTGACATGTAAGTAGTCATTCATGTTTACTGCTTCGGAAATAGACAAGTTTACATAAAGGGCAATAACTACTATACGAGAAGGAGGTTAGCGGTAAATGTACGGGAAATTACGTTCATTATAACATCTCTGTAAACACATGGCCCCAGCACAGGTGGGGCCCCATACGGGGCCAGGTGGGGTGACCTGGATACCTAAATTTCATGAATGACACAGAAAGGCAGATAAGCATGTATTTATTTGAAAATTGTAGTAAATTAAATATTAATACATGCTATTTTTGGGAGTTCTTTCCCTTTTAAGCTGAGATAAGCGAACTTAAAATTAAGTGAATACATAGCTTTGTTTAAGTGCGTTCTAATTCACTATGAGCTTCGCATGTTGATAGGTGAGGGTTCTGCCATCATCTGTGGATGTCACAATGCTTCTGATATTTTTGTAAGTATTTTAACGCAGTTTTAATATCTTTCATGATTTTTTAAAATAAATTTATGTGTTAAGCTTCTTCTACTAAGTTAATTAAAAAGGAGCTAAGTATAATATAGAGGATATCTTTTGTGACAAGCAGGGTGTATTACCTGCATTTGTGACTCTTTTTAGAGATAACATTGGCTTAGACCATATTGACTATGAATTTCAGTTGCATTAAATGCTGTTAAGTGCGGTAAAACTGCCACCTCTGATGACGGAAGCCTGTTTGCTTTTGAAACGTTAGGAAAGTACAATTATGGTTTCCGTGATTCGCTTCGTTTATATATATATATATATATATATATATGAGAAGAAGAGGCGATCTCGGGAAAAGTGGGTATAATATCCTGACGTTTCGAAAACGTACAGGCTTGCATTGTCGGAGGTTGGTTTTTGTACATGCCTCACAGTCTTTATAGGTGTTACAACTGGCTTCTCGTTCACTCTCCGTCATCGTCCTGCTGACCATGGTTTCTCGCCGTCACCTCGTCGGAGGGGAGGGCAGTGTTCGCCTGCCAGCGGTCATTGCTCGCGTCTGCATCGATCGCGTCGGTGTCACATGCCGTGCCGGCTTCCCCCGTTGGAACTTTGCCGTGTTTGTCCCGCCGGCGGAATATCGAACCCCACCATCAGTGTTTATGCAGAGACCGTTGTCATGTGCAACTGTGTTCAAGCCCGACAGGAGGTCTTGTTGGTTCACGTTGCCCGCGGCGTCGCTGACGGCTGCATTGGTGTCTGGTGTAGGTTCCCGCACGCCTGTATTTTGGCCCATTGTTGGGTTGCCAGTCGTCGCGATCTCTCTGACTTCCTTCCGGCGATTTCGTTGATTGAGCCGCACGCGTAACGCCTGGTAAGCCGCCGGGAGATTCGTACAGCGTTTGATGGAATTTGGCGCGGTGTGCCATGCTTCAAGTGTTTCTCTGGCTGTCCGGTCACTACCTCATTTATGTCCAGGAACACGCATGTTCGCTTTAATCAGCAATATATATATCCATATCACTTTGTCATCTCATATACATGCATATCTATTTTTTTTCACTAAAGCAAAGTTCCCTTTATTTTAATAAAGCGACTACCCTATGTTTTTATGCAACGAAATGATAAGCATTTATTGTTCTAATTCAAAGCTATTATGGGGCTTCGGAACTTGAGGATTATCGAGAAAATTGTCAAAGCAACAACTGAGTACTTTAGTACTTAATGTGTATGAGAACGCTGTTCCAAAGACTCCATATTCTCTGCAGTAACCCAGAGGAATAAGCACGTGAGGACCGACATCTCCACAACCAGTTAAGATGAAATGGCTATCCTAAGGCCTTCATAAGCCGAAGCCTCCATGCACACCCTCCTAGGAAAAAAATAATAAAATCCCCTACGATTTGGCATGCGCTGCCATACATCAAACGACCGAACGCATTAACGCGGGGCTAGGCGTTGGAATTGAACACCATCCCAAGGCTGCAGTAAGCAGCCATGTCATGGGAATTAAAGATCAGTTTAATACCAATGAGCAGGCGGACGTAGTGTATCGCATACAATTATTGAGACGAGAAGTGCACGCCAGTTGAGTCATGGCCGCAGGCCGGCCGCGCACTCCCAGAGCACAGGTGACGCCCTCGCACACGTGCACTGCAGATGTCCTAGAAACGTCTCGTAGCGTTAGAAACCACGACTTAGCAAGCACGCCATTATCCCCCTCACATGCGATTGGTCAGGATTAGTCTGGAAGGACCAAAGCCTTATAATAGGCTGTGGTGGACACGCTACTTCCATTCCGTTGTCACTGTACCATCCTAAATAAAGGCTTGCAATCAAAACCGGTCTCTTGGCTTCTTCTGCCTTTTAGTCGGGTTCGAAATACTGGGCTATAACAACTGGTGACGTCCAACTATCTGGGCTATAACACAAACCGTTTCTCTACTGTCCCATAAATTACGCGGGACAGACTGCATTCAAACTATGTTCGCGCATACACGAACATAAGCTGGCTGTTCGACGAGGTGACATATTATCACAAGTAGTGGCTCATATCTACAAGAAGGATTACGAGTTCAACTTCACAGCCGAGAGAGCAATTGCCTACACTGGCAGCAAGATGGGCTGACAACTGATTAAATCGTGGCCTTTTTCTCTACTTGTATCTAGCTAGTTGACTGAGCCGACACTAGGTCAGAATTATTGTATTCTACCCACATTTAAACTATAGGCAGCCTTTATTTGCAAGTTATTTTGCTGTCATTAAGTAAATAATAGCGCTAAGCGTATTTTTATCTAAAATAAGAAGCTACTCGTTAGTTAAATAGCTATCAACTTAGCTAATCAAATAAGTGCTAAAGGCTGTTGGACTGACGTTGATTGAATACGTGGCAGGTAAATAATTCGCTAACGGCTGTAAAAATTGACGTTTCGTGGCTGTCGAAATAAGGATTTTTGTGCATTTATGCGCCCGCACTAAATTCCCCGCAAAAGTTAAAAAATTATAAGTTAACGAATAATTTACGGCCTAGCAGATCTCAAGTAATATGGGCCTCATTACCTATAGTTACCTGATCAATACGTTGTTTGACTGGAGTAGCGCTAAAATTCTAAATCGAAAATCATATTCGGCTATAAAAATAGTAGTATCCATATCCATATAGTATTGCTTGAATTCATGTATGAGGTTTCCAATAATTTTTACATTTTTGCAGAAATAATGTAGAAATATTTGCTCAAAAACTGTCAAACTCTAGCAAATAATTTGCTTACTAAGACTACATTCTTCAAAACTGCTGGGGCCATTTATCAAAATGACATCGACGCTACTAAGTGAGTGTCACGGAACGTTTTTTGCACCAGCATGCCAAAGTATGTATCAGTATCAGTATATTGAGGGATATGTAGGAAAAATTCCTTTGAGTTCCCAATTTTAACATTTGAGTAGTGGTTGCAGAAAATGTGCTTCTCAGACTGTTGGCGAGGCCAGTTGTCCTGTGTCATAGGATGAAAATAGGAGCAGGCAGTGAAAAAAATTCTCAAGGATTTTTAGGAGAAAAACTGTCGCCCTTGTGGGGGTTATTCGTGGGATTTTGGAGAAAAAAGGGGTTTCCACTGGGGGGGGGGGGGGCATTGCAAAGGTTCCCAGGATCATCACCGTGTGGAAGCCGCGTCCTTATTCTTCCTTGCTGATTGATAAGTCCGCCAAAGAAACTGTAGAAACAGAGGCATCCGTCCAGATCGTCAACAGTTCGCCTTGGATCGAACCAAGGGTGAATGTTTAGGCCGTCAGGTCTGGCTGATAAGATCGCTAGCGGGGTAATCACGGTACGCAGATAGCCAAGTAGAGTAGACCGTGGAGACCTTCGCATGAGGCTTTTCCCATGGGGGCTAGGAGTCCGCTATCTCGTCAGCCTCGCTTTTACCCTGATTTCCACGCTCGCAACCACAGCCGTCGCTGGAATGTGTGCAGGAACACGGTACGCTCCAAGAAGTTTTTGAATCGACAACAGCCATGAGTCCTCCACGCCGCTACGACTGGATGAAGCGTCTGCATGCTTAGCTCTGTAGGCATCTAGCATCCGTTGAACCAGGCCACCCTTGCAGTATATACCATGAGGCTGGAGAGGGAGATCACAAGCGTTTTGAAGGTGGGCCATGAGGTGATCGATTTTCGTTGTGTGTGGGCAGCCTTC
>JAYGXS010001836.1:0-12193 GCA_036362985.1 Ligula intestinalis | reverse complement strand
TGCTCCGACCCATCCTTCTCCTCCTCGCCGCCGGGATTGAGGCCCACTTGGCGGGGTTCCGGATCCAACAAGGGCTACTTGCCTTGCCTTGTCTGCCTGCCCTATTTACTTGCATTTGCAAATGTATGAAAATTCATGGACACAGTTGGAAGTGGCACGCACTTGAAGGGCATCCATTGCACGTGGAATTCCTGAAGGCTTTCTAGGATTATGTTAAGAATTCATATTTTGGGTTCTTGTTTAATGTAGGAGTCAAATTAAGGGTAAATCTAGAGTAATGATTAAGGAAACGCTCTTGTTAGGGTTAATTGTAGGGGCAAGACGCGGGAATTATTTATCCTTTCTGAAGTGTATCACAGGGTCGACTATTTTAAGTGGGCAGCAGCTTCCTCTTCCCATGCTCTGTTTAAGATGGCATTCAGGTTTGGGCAGAGATTGTCTCTATGCTCTCCGGGGTCCCCCAGTCCACTGGCGGGAGCTGAGAACTGAGGCCACAGGTTTCTTTACGCAAACTTCCATAGGAAATTACGCTAAGAGTTGAGCGTAGCTTATGTTTAGGGTCAGGGTTTGTGTTACGATAAGGGAGTTTTGTCTTTTCTGTAATGCAGCGCAAGTCCATAGGTAATTCGTGGGGGGAGAGGGGGGACGTTTTCCTATTCGTTAGACCTGTGGGGGCACATAAGGCATTCTGACCGCGAGTTCCTTCAGTTGTTTGTACGACTTGAAATTAAGTTCGCTTTCTTTTCGTAAGATAAGCTCTTTTTAATTAAGAAAACATCACTTCATTATCAATTTGCGTATAGGGCTCTCTAGAAGTCTAGCGGGGAATTTACGATCCAAGTTTGGATCGACAGGTCTAAAACATGACAAAATGTAAATGACTAGATAGAAGAAGTTAAGTCGTTCTCTGGGACCAGGAGTGTATTTGTCCGACGTTTCGAACTCTCCCGCGAGCTCATTGTCAAGGAATGAAAAAACGTACAGCTCACAGTGTAATTAAGTCAGTTCCGCTGAGATTGACTGTGTGGCAGGAGGAGGGCAGAGATAAACGACTTAGTTTGCAAGAACAACGTCGAATTTATTGGAAGATTAAGACTTTAGACAAGACCATTGAGACTGGGATGACCGTTTCTGGATCATCAGCCGTCATCAACCAGTCATAGGTGGTGCACCTACCGGATCTCGAGTCCGCAGCTTGTCAATTTGCAGTCAAACGCTCTAACCCATTGCACCATAATCTCCTCTTTGGAGATTTAGATAGTGAATACTGAAATAGGGTGATAAATGCTCACTTATCGGTTGCAGGACTCACCCGTCACGTTCTGCAACCGTACAACGACTAGCCATTCGCGTCTCCCTGGTCTTTGCCGCTATGCAGCTGCTGGTACGGCTCGAAACTAAGTCCCAAGACAGGATGGGACGATAGAATTGAATATGCGAGTTCCAGGAAGCAGTGCAGAAATAGAAGCGACTACTGGAACAAGAGTTTTTTGTCCTGACGTTTTGGATTCCTTCCGGAACCCTTCACCATGGGTTATCTTCTTCTTCCTCTTTTTTCTTCTTTTTCGTCGTTTTTTTCTTCTTCTACTCCTTTTACTTTTTCTTCTTCTTCTTCGTCTTCTTCTTCAGAACGAGACGATTTAGTATCGTAACTGATCGATGAGCGTTTGTCAACCAATTTAAAAGTATTCAGGAAAATTCTAAGTCTTAGAATCTAAGAGGTGATAACAGATCAGATGGTTTTAAGGCTACTTTACATGTTTCTGAGAACATATTCAACGATATTCACTTGAATTCTTCCTCTAGAAAAAGAAGTGAAAAGACTGTGCCTCGTTTATTTCTGCCGTCCTTGGCAGGTTGATACTGAGTTTGTTAACTCTTGCAAACTTAGATGTAATCAACCAAGATGAGTGTTATCTCGGCACTTTTGCGTTCATTAAACGTCTTTTAGTTTGTCAGAACTGACCGTGCTGTCTGTCTCCTCCAGATATATCCAAAATTGCTTAACTACATCTATGCTATCTGTTTTTTTGTGAATATTTAGGGTATCGTAGGGTTTGCCTTCTTAGTTTATTTCCAGGTCTGCTATCCTCTGTGGCCTAGATGTGCCTCGATCCGTTCTTTTCTGGACCAGCTTTCTTGCCTTCCTGCGTGCATGTTTATTTAGCTTGACATCCCTTCTTCCAACTTCCTCGTCTTTTAGTTGTCCTACGATCAGGATGATTACATCATTCGGCAAGGTGAGGTCGGCGAAACCTTCTTCATCATTCAAGCCGGAGAGGTGAGTTGCCAAACCCTTTGCCAGACCATATATGGTGAACTGTTTGTCACCATAACAACAGCACTATAACAGATACGCACCTCCACAACGTGGATAATTGGCTCATTGTTTAGCAACCTACTTGCGTGGCGGAATAGACCTGTTCCATTTTGAATAATGGGCCTGGCAAATGACGACACAGCGACGAGCAATTAGCATTTGAGCGGTATCATCGATCGAGATTGTGGAGGCGGTTTCTGGCATACTCCTTAACACCAGCCACCTGAACCCCAATCCGAGATCCGGAAACATCTGGAATAAGTACCTGGGTCAGATAGAAATAGAACATTTTTCACTCCGGTGGAGTACTCAAATATTCAGTAAATACAGATTTCGGATCCCTCCAGTTCATAGATGCAGTATGGTTAGCCGATGACGACAAATAAGCGCGAAGCAGCCATTCTGGTTTGTCTTCCTAAGTAAGGGTTATGCATTACTTATTGTAAGCGACCATGTAGTCGGCTACATGGAAGCTCTGAGGCAAAACGGGATCACCAGGATGGATCGTTGCAAAGCACTCTTTGTGCAAAGACATTCCAGACGATCAGATAACACCCTAAGTGGCATAGGTTAACTGGTACAGAAACAGGAGACAAATTGAAGGCGATGGCAAAATGCCTGGCTCACCCCCTCTCAGTCCGAATGACAAGGTCGCACCTGCAAATTGCTTTAAGCAGTTGGCTCATCCTCTCTGCATAAAAATACCGAGAACAGTTGGATAAGAAGCATTGAAATCGCAATTTCGAACACTAAAGATCGATTTAAATTAGCTTAAAGGGACGGAGTCCATACTAAAGATTTTTGCCATTCAGATTAGCGTTCTGTCACTTTATTAACTGTTTAATTTTACGGTGGACACAACCGAAAATACGAATACCGGGATAGAAGTGAGAAGACGTAGACGCGATCGCTGGCTCATTTGACGACAGCCGGCCCCACCTTCAATAAAGCTGAAATTCTCACGAGAGTTGACAGTCGCGGAGCCGCGATTTGCATGAGTCATGGTTGACGAGGCCCTTAGCCTAGAAAAAGTACAATGGCCTCCCCAAACCATACTCGTCGCTGAGAACTAGTTCGGCTAAAGCAATTAGCCAATTGGAGAGCGCGTAGGTAAACATCTTTTCCTCTCTTTCTCTGAAGGTGGTTTCGAGGTTGAATCCGAAACTTCAGGAGCGAATTAAGTCGCGTCTACTTCTTCCAGGTTAACTTCTCCTCTTGGCGAGCGAAAAATACATGTCATAAGTTTTCCATACATAATTCCTTGATTCGCTAATTTTAAGCATAAGAAGGTGGTCACCATACGTAGGTAAATCCTCATCGGGCCATTAAATTTTTATGGGAGCGGGATACAAGTCAAACAAGTGGTCAATAATGTAAAAGCGAGTCATGAGAATCGCGGATGGTTACGCAGAGAGGGTGTGGTGGAGCCAGCATAGGGGAGAGGGGAGGAGTAGGGGGAGTGAGACAAAGAGAACACAGACGAGTAAATGCAGCTAAGTGGCTGTGGGTCCTGCCGGACGTGCAGCTTGTCAGAGGTTCTTTTGCGCACACAACGTCGGCTTCCTCAGCCGGATAGCGTTCACTTCTTTTGTTGCTAGAAGACGCTGACCCAAGGACTTTGGATAGCTTGGTGGAACCCCTATAGATCACCCGGAAAGCTTCGTGGGGGTCCACACGATGTCCGGAATCAACAATATGGGCAAGAACGGCGCTGTTTACGCTCCTGATTTCACCTTTGCTCAGCCATGCCGGTAGTTGCCGCCGCATTCTTTTGGACAAGCAGTATTGACTGTATTTACTGCTCGTTTAACTTGTACCCCCTTCCCTTTTTTAAATTTAATGGTCCGAAAAGAATTTATCGAAGGCCTACGTAGGTTCGCCAACCACTCTTCTACGTTCTCTGATGAGCATTTGTTGCAAGTTTAAAACGTACAGTATTTGAGCATTCTATGTGACCCGTTATACAGTAAAGAGGACTTTATCCCGATTTAGCCGAGTTGGGACTGTTTTGTAGGAAGCTTTAGTTAAAGTATTTTTGTCTATTTTTCTTCCCTGCAGGTGCAAATTACCCAATTCCAACATGCTGACGAGCCAGCCAAGGAAATCCGTGTCCTCACCGCGGGTGACTGGTTCGGGGAGCGTGCACTTTACACGTACGTATGCACTTTGACCACAACCCACTCGGCACCACCCACTCCCCAACCCCACTACGGCACCAGGGTGCCACGAGTTTGATCTGCCGAAGTCCACGTTGTTTGACCTAAGCCTCACATAACTTCCGCTTCTTGTTCAGGTTGTTAATTAGCTGAGAGCTATTTTCGAGTGTAGGACGTTGTTTTTGTCACAGCACTATCGGTGAACGCGCAGTGAACGCTAACAGAGTGAAAAATGACAAACTGCACGCAACTCGTACACCTGTGTGTGATGGGATGCAGGGACCTCGAGGAGTGATCTGTGCGCTGTGTACAGTAGATTGGTTATCTGAAGAAATGTTGGCCGAAATTCTAAAGTGTGTGCTTTGGTAGGATTGTAGTAGTGACTTAACTTGAGTGACTATCGCGCCAGCCATCTAAACCCTCCCGCATCCCCGGTCTTATTGAATTTGTCTTTGCACCGGAAATGGAGGTGATAGTGGCGAGCGAGTGGGCAGATTCTCCACGATTGTCAGATTTCTACTTGAACAAGACGCGTAGTGAATCTGTTTATGTTCGGGTCCCATGCCTCAGACTACTTCACTGGGATGTATTACGGACCTTACTGAACACTCTTCATATCTAAAACTGATTTTAGTTATGAGTCTGCAAGTTCAGATCATTAAGCCTCGTCCCTGTGGTGCTTGATCTTTCACCTATCACCTCTGCTTGCGTCTAATGTCACGTCTCTTTGGGACGCGCTGCCTAAGGCATACTTTGCGGCGTGGGCACTTTTGTGAAAGGAAGATTCATGAAACTGCAACCTGACGCTCAGGCATACACTTAAGATCAACTGTTCCCGCCCGCTGCTTTTGGAAACGAAGGAAGGTGCATGTTTTTCAGGCCGCAATAAAGACTTCCGGCAACAGTAGTTCACCTCATTAATCCTGACGGCCAGAATGTTGTCCTACGAAGACGGTCATTATAGGGTTTTATAAATGGGGAATTAGGGTAGGCGGTTGAATATACTTTAACAACTGCTATATGCATTGAACTACATTTAAAAATACAGAGGTTCGGTTTGACTACTGGCGCGGAAATTACACCGCAATGAGAAATGAACTACCAGCAATAAATTGGTATGACCTTCTAACCGGTAGTCCGGACGCCGACTAGAACACTGTCAGGGATCTTATAAGCGAAGTTATGCATCGAAACTGTCCGCTGAAAAAAGTACAAAAGGCGATCAGGCCCCCCTGGTTAACGCAAGATCTGAAGAGCTAAATAAATTGCAAGAACAAACTCTGGAGAAGGTACGCATCAACACGCCAGCCTTCACACTACGAAGAATTCCGCCAAAAGCGGAACGAGGTTAGATCAAACATTCGAAAAGCGTGGTAAAACTACGAAGCGAAAATTATCGAGAGGGCCGTAACGAAGCCAAAGGTGCTCTACAGTTACATCAACAGCAGGCTAAAAAAACAAAGACACAGTTGCAGTACGAAAAGGTAAAAATAATGAGGAAATGATAGACAATCTCGAAAAAGCAGAGCACCTTGGCAAGTTTTTTGCATCTGTTTTCACTGAGGAACTGCATTTTAATCCGACAGACTTCCATGCAGAGAGTAATGGCAGAATCATGGAGGACCTCCGTTTCACAGAAGAAGATGGAAGGAATGAACTTCTTGCGTTTAATGAAGCTAAGTCTCCGGGTCCAGACAAAATAGCAGCAAAGGTATTGCAAGAGCTGGCTTCGGAACTTTCCAGACCGCTTACGTACATTTTTCAGTTGTCCTTTGATCGAGGCCTCCTCCCGTCCGATTGGAAAGTTGCGAACATATACCCTATTCACAAGGGTGGATCCAGAACCAGCGCGAATAACCATCGACCAGTGAGCCTAACTCGCATCTGTTGTAAAGTTATGGAAAGGATCATCAAAAAGGCCAATACAAAGTTCCTCGAAGAAAAAGACTTCTTTGATGATGCCCAACGCGGGTTTTGAGGAAACCACTCCTGCCTGACCAATGTGCTTTATTCAATGGAGCAGTTGTCGAAGTCATTAGACGAAAATCCCCCCGTCGATGTTGTTTACATGAACTTTAAAAAAGCCTTCGATAGTGTCCCTCACCAACGGCTACTCTACAAGGTTGGCGAATCCGGGATAAGGGGCAATTTACTAAATTGGGTAGGAGATTTTCTCACAGGCTGATCGCAGTCTGTGTGCGTCGGAAACACAAAATCCTCTTCAGTGCCAGTTGCGAGTGGAGTGCCTCAGGGCTCCATTCTTGGGCCACTATTGTTCCTAATCTACGTCAACGACTGTAGGCATGGACTGGTCAGTAATGGAGCCTTGTTTGCAGATGATATTAAGATATGGCAACCCGTCAGAAACGCTTATGATGAACAAACTCTGCAAGAAGGAGTTGACCGCCTAGGTGAATGGTCCAAAAAAAGATTAATGCGGTTTAACTTTGAGAAGTGTGTCACATTGCGGCTCAAGACGAAGAAATTGAGCGCGACGGATGACTCACACAACTACGTACTCGATGGAAGGTACCTGTCGAACGTCAGTGAACAAAAAGATCTGGGTATAGCTATTGTGCCATCCCTGAAGCCGTCTTTACAGTGTGCTAGGACTACCAAGAGGGCGAACAGTGTTCTGTTTGCCATTAAGCGAACTTTGGTCGACATAGACAAAAAACTCTTCAGCAAAATCTATGGAACATTTATTCGCTCACATCTGGAGTATGGCGTCCGGGCGTGGCGACCGTGGATGCACAAAGATAACCAGATGCTGGAAAGAATTCAGCGAAGGGCAACGGAAATTGTGAAGGGCCTAAAGTCTTCATCTTACGAATAAAGACTAGAAGCACTTAACGTTTTCCCCTTTGAGTATAGACAAATCCGAGGTGACCTCATACAGACGTACCGCCTCGTGAGGAATCGGGAGTGTGCCCTGAAGTTTGATGACTTCTTCGCTTTCAACAGTTCAACCCACCTCCGTGTGAATTCCCTCAAACTGCGGGGAACCCTATCCCATCTAGAGGTCGGCAATCAGTCGTTCTCACAATGAGTCATCGGTGTCTGGAACGGACTGCCCGAGGAGGTCGTAATAGCGAACTCCACAAATGCGTTTAAAATGAAACTGGATGAACATCTACTTAACACTTACCGTTCATATGTACAAGGAAGCAGGAATGATTAACGCCCCGGAAATACCTATAGATAAAACTTTAATTTGTAAATGCTACTCTCTATTTTACAGTAACACATTTTATGTTGGGTACATTATGTACACACGAGACTATTCTGACTGCTCACACGCACACGTTAAAATTTTTACATGTATATATGTTAGTCACTGTTTATAGTGGCATATTTTATGTCGGATATTTCATGCAAACTGTTTTCAATAGGGTCTTTAAAGGCATTGTCTACTACCCTAAATATGCTGAACTATATCTGTTGCTTTTCCTAATCTCAATTATCGTTTAACTTATAGCGGAAAAACCCGATTATCAGTAATAAAGTTTCTTGAGACATCCTGAAAAATGAAACTGGTGGTTGGGGGGTCGTCTACTTCATCTAACCTGAGGTCAAACTTACTGTTCTGGAGTGAGTCCGCGGTGCGAAGCGCCGTGCATACCTTCAGCTTACATGTGGAACAAATTCGACAAATGGAATTCGACGTAATTCCTCCTCCAACCCACAGACGACCTTGATTAACAGGGTTCACGCAATCCCTCCCTCCCTCCTCCTGCCTCATGAGCCCTGTTCAAACGTCTGTCGGTTGTTGCGTGCACGAAGTAGTCCTGTCCGGCTTGATGACGACGAGGACTGCCAATCTCCCCCAATGCAGTCTGCTTCCGTTAAGAGACAGCGAACGCGTAAAATCCAACCCCACCTCCAAGCTGGTGCGCGCCGGAAACTTGCTTTTGCTTGGCTAACGGGGCTCTGGTAGGGGAGCAAGACCGGGGACCTAGCGCCAATCCCCTTTTCTCCACGAAACACGGAATCGACTTTCTTGACTTTCTACACTTTCATGAATCACAACTATACGCAACATACGATCTCTGCTACGGCGTCCGCGGGAACCGACGCGCCCCATCCTCTTGGCATCGCGGGACGGGTGTTAAATCTGCGAGCTGATGCCGGATTGCGAATTGCAGGCTGGAATGTTCAAACTTTGAGGGATGACGGCGCCCAACTGTTAACAGCCAAATCCCTTTCTGAATACCGTGTTGGTGTGGCGTGTCTCTCTGAGGTCCGCCTACCTGGCACTGGCCACAAACTGCTGCAAGTACCAAGAACTGACTCTGCGTACCATCTCTACCACAGTGGTGTGTCCGACAACTCTGGACTGTATGGTGTCGCTATAGCTTTGGCCGATGAATTTCACTCGAGTCTGCTAGAGTGGGAGGCTGTCTCACCGCGGATCGCTTGGGTCCGTTTGAAAAGTGCCCCAGTCAACGTTTCCATCATCTCGGTATATGCGCCTACTCTGGCTGCTGATGACAGCATAAAAGATGACTTCTACGGTGACCTCCAGCGAACAGTTGACCGCATCGCAAGAAGCGATCTACTCGTCATTGCCGGTGACTGGAACGCCCGACCAGGTGTGTGTGACGCTGGAACCCGTCATGTGGTAGGCAAATTTGCTGTCGGAGCGCAGTGTGCCAACGGTGAGCGCCTTGTCAACTTCGCATCGTCTAACCGCCTCGTTGTGTCAAGCACCCGTTTTGATCATCCGCGCCACCACCTTGTCACTTGGTACTCAAATGACGGGCATACCCAGGCCCAAATAGATCACATCCTTGTCCGAGCACGCTGGGCCAGCTCGGTCTTGGATTGTCGAGCCTACCGCGGTGCTGATACAGGAAACGCTCATGCATCGGACCATGTCCTACAGCGGGCAACCCTTCGCTTGCGTTTGAGAGCTATTCACAGACCCTCCCGACCACAGCGGATCGATGTTGCAAAGCTGAAGTCCTCTGCTGGCGACGCCTTCCACTTAGCACTCCAGAACCGTTTCGACGGCCTGTACCCTGACGCCCGAGCGGACCCAGAGCCCGCGTGGCAGTCCCTGAAGGCCGCGATGTCAGAGCTGGCATACACCCATCTGGGCAAAACCCGACGGCGACATCGCGACTGGATCACTAGACCCACGCTTGAGTTAGCTGAGGAGGCCGGCCGAGCCAGACTCACTGGCTCCCCCACTTACAGAGAGCTGCGGCGCCAAACGACAAGGGCCATCCGAGCCGATAGGAACGCCTACTGGAGCGACTTTGCCACAGAAACGGAGCGAGCAGCTACCAGAGGTGACACCCACAAGCTCTACCGACTCTTAAAGCAGGCCAGCAGAGGTTCGGGGAACACCACCGAGACTTTACTGGATCGCAACGGTGCTGTCATCACTAAGATCGATGACCGGTTAGAGAGATGGCGCGAGCATTTCTGTGACCACCTTAAACATGATCCCCCTGTGATGTCTGACCTGTCGCCCAATGCGGACGATCCCCACCATCTGTATGAGTGCAACACAGAGCCACCCAGTGTAGAGGAAGTTGTCTCCATTCTCTTGAGGCTACGCAACAACAAGGCACCTGGTGAGGATGACCTCCCGCCGGAGCTCTTCAAATGTGCACCCGAGGTTATTGGGCCCTGGCTACAACAAATATTTGCCAAGATATGGGACAGCGAAGTTGTGCCCTCTGACTGGAGAAAAGCAGTGATCCTCCCCTTGTTTAAAAAAGGCGACAGACGAGCGTGCAGAAATTACAGAGGCATTAGCCTTATCGATGTAGCGGCGAAAACATTCACGTCTCTTCTTCTCAAACGTTTCCAAACTGCGAGAGACCAGCGCACCCGCCCAAACCAGAGTGGATTTCGACCAGGTCGTGGCTGCACCGACCAGATCTTCAATCTCCGCCGTGTACTGGAACTGAGATGGGGTCACCAACAACCCACTGTTCTATGCTTCATCGACTTTGCTGCCGCATTTGACTCTGTTGATCGCAGTTCGCTGTGGAACATAATGAGGACGGACGGCCTACCACCTAAGCTTCTCAATCTCATGCAGGCATACTATCGTGGCACTTCCACACGGGTGAGGACGCAGAACGGTGACACGGAAGCCTTTAGCGTCAGGACGGGCGTCCGCCAAGGTTGTGCTCTTTCACCAACCCTGTTCAACTATGCGGTGGACTGGATCATGACCAAAGCACTGGATGACTTCCCGGGAGTGCAGTTTGATCGCTCGAAATGGGTGACTGACTTGGCGTATGCTGATGACGTCGTACTCTTTGGCGACAACTGTATTGCAGTTCAGCAGGCGTTGGACAAGGTCAATGAGCGTGCCCGATCCATCGGATTACGCCTAAACGCGACTAAGACCCAAGTCATGCTCTCCTGTGTGCCCCCTACATCTGTCACTCCTATTGTTCTCGACGGCGCTCCTCTCGAAAAGGTCGACTCGTTTAGATACTTGGGCTCTTTGGTCACGGAAACGGGTCAAGGTGTCGACGAGGTTGTATCACGCGTCAACCGTGCCCGATCTGCTTTCTACCGACTGTGCGCTCCTCTATGGAATAGAAGGGAAATATCACTACGCACAAAGTCCCGTGTTTACCAAGCAGTGGTTCGATCTATCCTGCTCTATGGCGGAGAGACATGGCCTATGCGTGTTGAGGACATGAGGCGCCTTGAGGTGTTTGACAATGACTGCCTACGCCGCATCCTTCGTCACCGACGTGTCGACCGAATTCGCTGCTCCGATCTCCGCCGACGCTGTCACCTGGACGCTCTTCCTCCACTCCTGCTTCAGAGACGACTTAGGTGGTTCGGGCATGCGTCCCGGCGTGATGATGGTGAGCTGATTCGTGACCTGCTTGTGGCGACGCCTCCCCCCACCTGGCGCAAACGTCGCGGCGGGCAGCTGAAAACTTGGGCAGCAACGGTCAAGCAGGATCTGTCGTCAGTTTCCGGCCCATGCGTCTACGGCCTACGCCAGTGGAACCGTGAATGGATGGTGCTCTCGTGTGAACAGGCGCAAGATCGACGCGCCTGGACAGCTGTGATTCATGATGCAGTCAACGTCAAAACTGATGCCGGCTCAACCCGCCCGAGGTGAATGCCGTTACAAGTACAAGTACAAGTAAGTAAGAACGCGCGACTTGCGCTGCGCCTACCCCACTCCCTCTCGCTTGCTCTCCACACCGCTACGCTGCGGTACAGGCAGACAGAGGGGGAGAGAGATGGGTGTGGGCGCGCGGGATTTGTCGCAGCAGAACTCGTCGACGTTTAATTGCGCACCTGCTACTGTTGCTACTGTCTACACCGCCTCGGGGGGGGGGGGGGGGGGGGGGGTGGAAACCAAGGCTGCTTCTCTGTGGGCGCTCTTGCGTAGACGGAACCTACGTCATAAAAGTCTTGTTAATAAAAACAACCAGTAGCCCACTGGAAGCTGGCTGGCCCACACTGGGAAACTATTTTGGTATTTACTGCTTCAATTGAGATTCTGCCTGCCGGCAAACAGTCGACACTACTAAAAGCCCAACGTTCCGCGGAAATGTTGGTGCCACCTTGAACCCACGCTTTTCTTGGGCAACAGCGTTTAAACGCACATTTAGAAATCCTGGGTGCTAAGAGTTACAATAATATAATAATAATAAATTGTTATGCGAAAATATTCGCGGTCCAGAGATAATTTTACATTCATTTTCCCCAGAAGAGGAAGAAGAAG
>JAYGXS010001835.1:959-12195 GCA_036362985.1 Ligula intestinalis | reverse complement strand
GTGCATTTAATATTTCACTTGCTCCTGTGGAGCGGGATACATCGGCCGTACAATGAGGCGTCTCGAAAAGAGGGTACGTGAGCACATACCGACCGGGCTAAGTTAAGGTGAAAATAGATCGATCTCGAGTGCTATTCTCGCACATCTAGTCGATACAAACCATCGAGTCGATACTAACGAAGCCTTTCAGGTGGTCTACAGGACACCATCTAATTTTTCCAAAGGCCTATGCCAATGGATGCTTGCAACAGCCGAAGCAGTAGCTATAAGGCAAGCAAATCCAGTGCTGTGTTGTCAGAAGACTCTGACACAAGCTCTGTCACTTCCATGGTCTAAACCGACACCAGGTGGCGATAGGATTTAACCCCTACCAACAAGCGACAATCCCTCAACCAACGCGCTGACATGGCCTACATGCGCGTTGGCCAATCAGCGCCCGTGTTAGATAGTAATTGATTTTTCTACCTATTCAAACTTTTATTGTTATGTACAGCGTTAATTTCCCTTGCAAATGTTTGGTCTGATGAAGAGTTGCTGAAAACAATTGTTTGCCAAAAACTGACTTCTAATATTAACCATGGAAATATTTGCTGAACTTCTAAAAATTTGCGACCGTTTTTGTGTGGGCAAGAGCTGACAATGTAAGTTTTGTCCCATGCAAATTGGTGCTCAGTTTCTACGCCGTGAATGGCGACCTCTGACAGCGGATATTGTCCCTTTACCACTCACTGATGTTCATGGTAGCGTGTGGAGACCGATCGTCCTGTTTGTCCGCAATAAACTGAATTGCAACAGCTACAAGGTGTTTTGCAAGCGACCTCTTTTCTGTCTTAATAGCCAACCCTATCCTTAGAGTGACCAGGCTGGTTTCGTAGAGTATGTGTTGGTTTGCACGCTACTTGGATTTAATGCTTCTTCAGGTGTCTTTCAACGAGTTCAGACACGTTTTTCATATATGGAAGTGTTCGCCAATTTCTTGGATTGGGTGCTTCATTGGAACGTTCTAGTTCCTTTTTGTTTTGTTTTAACTTTTACTGTTTCATGCATCGACGCACGAAGACTAATAAGCCCGAAACAGTTCTGTATCAAGTTACCCCCAGATGCTGTCATACCCCACTTACTGGTATTATGACTTGGCCAGCGGTTAGCCGTTGGGGGCCTCTGACCACCACATCTTCGGAAATAAATGAGAAGATAAGGCGATCTCGGGAACCATTGTTTTACCGTCCTGACGTTTTTGAAAGCGTACAGGCTTTCGTCATCATCGATGGTTATTGCACCGCGGCTCAATTACCGCGGTACATTTACCACCTCTGATGACGAAAACCTGAAAGCTTTTGAAACGTCAGAGCAATAAAGCAATCGATGCCGAGATCATCGTTTCTTCTCAATGGGTGTCGTGCTTAACACAGTCCCAAATGCCAAGCAGGCGGTGTCAAAGATACCAGTAAGAACTAGTCTGGTTGCGTCTCCCAAAAAGCCCAAGATGCCACCGACTACCACACAAAAAGGTGGCCTTGACACCAAAGAGGATTTTTCAGGTCCTCCTTATTATCAAATGCCGGAGCTTAGGGATCTCACGGCCCAAGTTGAGGATACCCACACGTCGGTAGAGTCCACTTATAAACCTCATAGCCAGTTATTCAATCGCAGCCAGTGGATCGTCAGACAAGAGATGCCTGAATCTTCTTCGGAGACCGCAAAGAATAGAATTGACCATGATATAAATTTATTCCGCGGAAACATTAAACTTTTCCTAAATGAAAATGAAGATATGGTGATCCCATCCTAAAAGTATTAAGGATGGGCCTGAAGAAGGGTTCATTTACGGATTTGGGTCAACCCAGACCAATAAAATTTAAACTCAAGCACGAGGAACAAGCGAAGCTACTGTTGAACAGGAAACCGCAACGACGGAACAAGTACACAATGTTTTTTTCAGCGGGAGTACTCGCCGGCCGAGAGGGAGAAGTGGAGCGCACTGAAAACCGAACTCCACAGGAGATCCAATGCGGGTGAGTGGACCCTGCGAATGATGAACGGCGAAATCATCATCGCCCATAGGTAATTCCTCTGGAGTTAGCCAATAACGCTGCGTTTTATAGACAAAAATCAGACCGAAACTCAGGCAATAAAGTATCTAATTCACAGAGACCTTCCGGCTCCCTCGACCCAAAAATCGCTCAGCTCTCTATGCCGGCGAAGCTGCGCTTTCTTGATACGAACGGACAGAGTTGGCTTCAGAAGATTGACGAGCTCAAAGTTTGTATAGCTGACCTACAGCCGGATGTCATATCCATTACAGAGACCTGGCTACAGGCCTACGTAATGGATGCCGAAATTGTACCCGGAGAGTACCAAGTTTTTCGTCGGGACCGGATACATAGGAAAGGAGGACGAATAACAGTGTTTGTCAAGAAGGGCATCATTGCGTCAGAACGCAACATTAGTTCTTCTCATGATTGTGAATCGCTATGGCTTAAACTGTACGCGCGTGGTGCACACACTTTACATTTCATGACTGTCAATAGACCGCCAAATCAATCTCCAGAGGGTGGCGAGACCTTGTTTGGACTAATGCGTGAACTGGCTCAAAATAAAAAGGCGCTGAATACTGGAGATTTTAACGTCCCACTGATTAACTGGGATGAGCTATCAGTTAAGGGTTCTCATGAGTCTTTTAGCTCCAGATTCTTAAAGCTGACGGGGGACCTCTCTCTCCTGCAGAATGTTGGATTTCCAACGAGAATAAAAGAAGCACAAGCAGCGAACTGTTGGCACCACGTATTATCGAAAGACCCGATTGATACAAAACGAAATGAGGTCAATTGCGCTTCTTGTAAAGAGTGATCATGACATGATCCTGTGGGAATATGCTTCAAACACCAATCAAGCGAGAAATACGGAGGTTCGGTTAAACTACTGGCGCGGAAATTACACCGCAATGAGAAATGAACTAGCAGCAACAAATTGGTATGACCTTCTAACCGGTAGTCCCAATGCCGACTGGAACACTGTCAGGGATCTTATAAGCGAAATTATACATCGAAACTGTCCGCTGAAAAAAGTACAAAAGGCGAGCAGGCCCCCTGGTTAACGCAAGAGCCAAATAAACCGCAAGAACAAACTCTGGAGAAGGTACGCATTAACACGCCAGCCTTCACACTACGAAAAATTCAGCCAAAAGCGGAACGAGGTTAGATCAAACATTCGAAAAGCGCGGAAAGACTACGAAACAAAATTATCGAGTCGACCGTTACGAAGCCAAAGGTGCTCTACAGTAAAATCAACTGCAGGCTAAAAAACAAAGACACAGTTGCAGTTCTAAAAGGTAAAACTAATGAGGAAATTATAGACAATCTCGAAAAAGCAGAACACCTTAGCAAGTTTGTTGCATCTGGTTTGACTGAGGAACTGCATTTTAATCCGACAGACTTCCATGCATAGAGTAATGGCAGAATCATGGAGGACCTCCGTTTCACAGAATAATATGTAAGAAATGAACTTCTTGCGCTTAATGAAGCTAAACCTCCGGGTTCAGACAAAATACTAGCAAAGGTACTGCAAGAGCTGGCTTCGGAACTTTCCAGACCACTTACGCACATTTTTCAGTTGTCCTTTGATCTCGGCCTCCGCCCATCCGATTGGAAAGTTGCGAACATATACTCTATTCACAAGGGTGGATCCAGAACCAGCGCGAACAACTATCGAGTAGTGAGCCTTACTTGAATCTGTTGTAAAGTTATGGAAAGGATC
Organism: Ligula intestinalis; assembly: GCA_036362985.1. NCBI lineage: Eukaryota > Metazoa > Platyhelminthes > Cestoda > Diphyllobothriidea > Diphyllobothriidae > Ligula > Ligula intestinalis. The sequence continues at coordinate 8,439 of JAYGXS010001835.1, read as the reverse complement.
ATCAAAAAGGCCACTATTAAGTTTCTCGAAGAAAAATACTGATTTGATGGTGCCCAACACGCCTTTTGAGGAAACCACTCCTGCCTGACCAATATGCTTTATTCTATGGAGCAGTGGTCCAAGTCATTAGACGAAAATACCCGCATAGATGTTGTTTACATAGACGTTAAAAAGGCCTTCGATAGTGTCCCTTACCAACGGCTACTCTCCAAGGTTGGCGAATCCGGGATAAGGGGCAATTTACTAAATTGGGTAGGAGATTTTCTCATAGGCCGATCGCAGTCCATGTGCTTGGGAAACGAAAAATCCTCTTCTGTGCCAGTTGCGAGTGGAGTGCCTCAGGGCTCCGATCTTGGGTCACTATTGTTCCTAATCTACGTCAATGACTGTAGGCATGGACTGGTCAGTAATGGAGTCTTGTTTGCAGATGATATTAAGATATGGCAACCCATCGGAAACGCTTATGATGAACAAACTCTGCAAGAAGGACTTGACCACCTAGGTAAAATGATCCAAAATGGTTAATGTGGTTTAACTTTGAGAAGTGTGGCACATTGCGACTCAAGACGAAGAAAGTGAGCGCGAAGGATGACTCATATAACTACGTAGTCATTGGAAGGTGCCTGTCGAACGTCACTGAACGAAAAGATCTGGGTATGGGTATTGTGACATCCATGAAGTGGTCTTTGCAATGTGCTAGGGCTGCTAGGAGAGCGAATAGTGTTCTGTTTGCCATTAAGCGAACGTCTGTCGATATAGACAAACAATTATTCGGCAAAGTCTATGGAACATTTATTCGCTCACATCTGGAGTGTGGCGTTCAGGCGTGGCAATCATGGATGCACAAACGTAACCAGATGCTGGAAAGAATTCAGCGGAGGGCAACAAAAATTGTGAAGGGCCTAAAGTCTTCATCTTATGAATGTAGACTAGAAGCGCTTAACGTTTTCCCCCTTGAGTATACACATATCCGCGGCGACCTCATACAGACGAACCACCTTGTGAGGAATCAAGAGTGTGCCCTTAAGTTTGATGACATCTTCGCCTTCACCATGTCAACCAACCTCCTTGGGAATTCCCTCAAACTGCAGGGAACCCTATCCCATTTAGAGGTCCGCAAGCAGTCGTTCTCACAACGAGTCATCGGTGCCTGGAATGGACTGTCCTAGGAGGTCGTAATGGCGATTTACACAGATGCGTTTAAGCGGAAACTGGATGAAAAGCTACCTTAAACTTACCGTTCAGGAGAAGAAGAAGACTCGATCGCTGGGACAATATGTTTATTCGCCTGACGTTTCGATATCCGTCGCGGATTCGTCATCAGAGACATGAGTCAGGTGAATAAAAATATTGTCCCAGCGATCGAGTCTTCTTCTTCTTCTCAATTGCTTCCTGGGACACGGATTTTCGCTTTTATCGACAAACCTACCGTTCATATGTACAATGAAGCAGGAATAATTAACGCCCCGGAAATACCTATCGATAAAACTTAACATTTGCATATGCTACTCACTCTTTTACTGTAACACATGTTATGTTGGATATATTATGTACAAAAGAGACTATTCTGACTGCTCACACGCACATGTTAAATTTGTGCATGCATTTATGTTATTCACTGTTTATAGTGACATATTTTATGTTGGATATTTCATGCATACTGTTTCCAATAGGGTCGTCCAAGGAATTGCTTACCACCCTTAATATACTTAACTATATATAGATATATAAATGAATTAATCTAGGTGTTTCGCCGATCTAGGCAAGAAACAATTAAGTTCCAAGTTGACTGGTATGACTAGCTGATGGTGGCTTACAAGCCAGAAATGGCCATTACGGTCTCCTTTTGCTTTGTCTGATCTACTTTATCGTATCAACTTAGTTACTATGTGATGGTCTTGAGGGTTTGCGTTGCGAGATCCTTTGCAAAGCGGAACTTAATTGTTCCTTGACTAAATCGGTGAAACACTTACATTCATTCATCATATTCCCGATCACAACCGACAAAACAACGAGCCCGTGTTGCCAAGGTAGGCTGAAAAACCCAATGACCAAAGGTCCCAGGTTCGAATCTCGGGGGTTCCGACTCCTTAGATTGGGTATGACTGGCTGATGACGGATGAAAAGCCAGAAATGGTCATTCAGGTCTTTCTTAGCCTTGTCGGATCTACCTCATATATATTTGATACATGCGGTTTTTATGCTTAAGTAGCATTTTTGTTCAAAGTATGCTTTTCACGGGTAGTCGGAAGGATGCTCCTGAGCAAACTTCTGTAAACTAAAAAGTAGGCTTCCTGACAAAACCGAAATATCTTAAGATTTCATGACTTATTGGCAGAAAGTGAACCAGCATTCTAGAAGCTTCCAAGTGATTTTTTTAACCTTGCAGGAAGTAGATTTGCAAAAAATTAGATGAAGAAAAGAGTCGATTTGGGACAACGCACACATTCCTGCGGCACATCGGGTTTACACGCGGGTGCCAGTTGTGGAGTAAAACGGCGTAGCAGGAGTGGGATTTGAACCAAGGCCCAGAGAGTGGACTGTGACCTGAACGTAGCTCCTTGGACCGCTCGGCCATCCTAATGCTGTTAGTTGGCAACCTTCCAAGGTATGAGTGTAAGTAGATCGTACGTGATTCAAGCTCATCAGCTACTGATAAAGGCGGAATTATATTATCGAAAAATATGAGAGACCGAAATAGCCATTTCTGGCTTATGAGCCGTCAAAATCTCTATCCATCAGACTGTGTCCATTTCTACCAGGTTAAGCCTACGATACTGCTGTAAAAATTACGAAACCTATGCCTGAGTACATATTTTATTCTTTAACCATATTTACTAACGTCAGTAAATAATATAATATAACACGTTCTGTGAATGTTTTTTAGGAATTCAGCACACAATGTGCGCTTCGAAGCTGTATGAAGTGCTTAATAATTAATGTGTTAACTAAAGCGTAAGTAAATTAAAGAGGACGACCAAACATGCATTTTTGTCGTGATGTTTTTTGCGTCGATAAACCACCCATAGGCTTTCAACGGTATGTAGCTGCAGCTTGGACCTAACATACTATCTAATCATATCCCCTCTTCCCAGCAGGGAATAGGATTCTGGGTTTAATGCTTGCCTATAATCTACATTTTTGAAGCCCAACGCACATCAGGGCATCCCTTTGTTTCCACACCCTCAAATCTGTTCACCAAAAGCTGTGTCGCATTGTACAAAGTTTTGGCTAGAATACCACTGCTAGAGGTTATATGTCACTGCGAAGAATGTTTATTCTAGCAATCATACTTTCTAAGACCAGTGGATCGTAAATTTTATTAATATATTCTTATAATTTCGTCAAAAGCTGACATGCATACTGCTATTGTAACAAACATCACCAATGGGAATATGAGCTTATGCGCATCCTAACTCTCATCTGGGTTGATTTTTAAGACACCAGGCCGAGCGTTACCGTACAGTAGTGAAGTAGGACTGTTAACAATAATTTGCAAAAATCACTTCACGTACCTAGCTCATGAATGATTCTCAGAACCTATTCTAGATTTCTCCATATCTCCCTCCCCCAGTGCAAGGACCTCTACGTGACGATCTCGCCATACTGAGGGCGTGAAAATGACGAGTTGTAGTAACAGTACAATTATTAATCCCATCTACCTGTATATGTTTAATTGCAGTTGTACTAGCCTGGTAATGAAATTCAAAAAGCGTGTGTATATCAACTAAACGAAATTGTATGACGCCAATAAACCCTGCTCACCTCCTGATCATCGGTTTGTTCACATTTCTTCCGGGAAAGCAATGTTTAAAATTTCTTGGACAACGTCTTTTGGCTACAGCACAAGCGTCCCCCTTCAGGCTACGCCTACCAGTCCTGTACGCCTAAAATAAATTCCTTTCGGTGCCGCAGTTACCATGGACCAAAACCATAAGATCAACAACCAGCAGCTTATCAACTTGGCTGACTACCAGTCCTCCGTTACGCTGATCAGATTTCTGAAACTTATGCCCCGCTCCCATACCTTGAAAACCGTACTTTTTTTTATAAAAATATGTATAGTTTATTTTCTTAAAAACCATAAAAGTGTGAAGGCCTCACGAAAATTTATTAAAAAACAAACGTATGTGTGCCATTTTATCTTCTGAAATTCTTAATGGGAATTTTAGCATCGATGGCAATATTTGCAGAATCAACAGCAGAACTGTAGGATGACTTTCAAGTAAATGACAGTTCAAGCCTTTTTAACTATGCTCTTCGTCCTTTTCACGTTAATGATGCAGTATGTGTGCAGTGATACATACCCTCAAGGTATTCTCTATAGTGATAAACTAAAAGGCGACAAGACAGCTGGAAGATGTAAAGTGGGGTATTTTGCATATACCTGGTCTCATAGCAGCTCACAGAGTTATAAATACATGGCATGAACAGCTTGTTTAGAATCGCCAACATTGGGGTTAACAGTAACTTTAAGCTTCCTGTATATAATTTCAGGTGATATCACATCGGGTAACAAATAGGTTTGACAGTGTTAGGCAACGTCTTCTGCCTATAACACATTTCGAAGCGTATCGATTTAACGAAATAATCTTAATAGTATCGCGAAACAATCCAGGTAATCAACGTACCTCTCATAGGATAGATTTTTGCTCTTATTAAAAACGGCATCTTAGCACGCGGAGTTCGTTTCTTTGTCTTACAGAATTGTATACGCTAATTTGTAGTTGATCATTAAAAGGGTAAGTGTGTCTGCCTGATAACACTGTCTGAGTTTCGGGTACCATGACAGCTCTCTTTGCTACGGTCAACAGTATTGAGATGCATTCCCGGTTTTTCTCTGCATAACCACTGAAACGTTTTTCACCATTTCAAACTATCCTATAGCAATGGCAAAAATTCTCGACAAATTAAGCAACTGATGAATATTGACTGTCGTCTGTCAAGCGAGTGACGATTTTGCGTCTTTTAGATAGTACTCATTAGTTGCATGTTTCTAAAGCCATTGCTTTCGCATATTCTGCATCATGACATGAAACTTACCAAATTTATTCAATGTTATTAATGTTATTCGATTGCATAAATTTGCCCTGTTCTTATGGCTTTCAAATGTTCTATGGGTCCACTAAACAGAGCACAGTTCTTGCATTCGGAGTACATGGGGGCGGACAAAATTGAGGAAGGAGAAAGTCGATTTTGTTGAACTTGTTTTTATTACGTGATTTTGGGACAAATCTTGCCGCAGTGATAGCCGAAAGTGTCAGAAAAACGTTGTTTATCTTGATGGAAGTGCACTATGGTTCATCCTTGGTATATTGGCTGTGCATGCCTGAATGTAAAAAAATTTAAATTTACTGAGACTCTTTCACAGAAGGTAGGAAATAAATTTCATGCAACCACGAAATACAATACTGAGGCAGATTTTAAGGCAGAACATCATATCCCAAAAGAAAACTGATAAATATGAAGGCATATAATCTTCAATATCATGCAAGACTTTCGCTTAAGGGTATGTGGGTGCACTGCCATTAAGTGGCTTAGTAAGACGCTGGACCTTGGTAGAATAAATAGCCACATGTTGCTCTTAGGTTAACCAGAAACGTAGGCAATAAGTTCTTAAAATGGAAGCAAATAAATACAAAACATGCATTATTATTTGGGCTCTAAAATACATATGGAATCAGTTAGTGCGTCTATATGAACACCTTGGCTCATCAAACTAAAATAGGGTATGAACAAGCCCATATAAGATTGATTTTTTTTTAATTGAAGCCACGATTAATGCACACAGAATGCTTTTTTGTGTCTTGGTTGACTATTTGCGCTTATAAGTAGTCGATAGTACACGTTAATATAAACTCTTCTGCAAACCAACCTAAACCACAAAATAAGCTTTCTCCTGAGACATTAGTGGAAAGTATAAAATTGCAAACGAAGAAGGAGGATTCCCTGTTCGTGGCTGATCAGGTGACGGACTATTCGGGTAGTTGTGCCATCTACCCTTTTCATATACTGAACATTCTAGCTAACATATGCCACCGTTTCGTAGGAGAAACCTGCCAATACCAGCCGCTACGCTGCTTTCACTTTGCATCTCACCGGCAACTTTATCGCTTCAACTGCCATACCAACTGGCCAAATCTAAATGTACTGCCCACTCGCGTGTTACTGCTGTCTGTGTGTTCCACACACGTTGACCGTGGAGATGATCAGCGATTCCGATCGTTCCACGCTGCCCCATTGGTCGCTTGTTATATCCCATCGGTCCACCTCTCAGCCTTGCATTCGTTGCTTGTAGATACAATAAACGGCCTCAATTATTCGTCATGCCATGACAGTCTCCTCATACGAAGATTCGTAAAACTATATAGGGGGCGGGAAAAATTGATGCGGTGGTTTACTTGGCATGCGGCCGACATCTAGTCATCGTTTATCTGCATTTATCAGCTCAGCGTACAATTTTAACGGTAGAAGCTTAATAGCTAGCGATCCCAGTGCTAACGTCGATCGCATATCGCCCCCACCCGTTAGTAACTGGCGTTCATTCCCTGTAAATGAAAGTAATTATCACTCCACGCACTTGATCCATGATCAACGTTTACAACCTATTCTACTTTCCTTCCCTTTCCCTCCAGCGCATGGACTTTTTTAAGCCGAGATCCCCATGCGGATGGTGTGAAAACGGTGAGGTGTAATCAAAGGACACTTATTACTCCTGACTAACTCTACTGGCCTGATGACGAATTCCGAATTTAAATCGTGTAAAAGTTGGAAAAGTGTCCCTGCTCTACAGCCTGGGTTGTAAGCTCCGACTTTTGGTCCGACCGAACAAGCAAAGCCTCCAGTTCACTAAAAATGAGAGAAAATGGCTGACTTCTTCTATATATGGATAGTATCTGTTGGCTGCATCACGTGCTGGCAAATCTATGTGGTGGGCTTGTGGAAAAATTGAATTCACAAGGCACGACGGATCTCACTATGTTTTCTGAGACATGTTTTATTTACGGATGGCCCCGCGATGATTCTGACAAGAAACATTATTCGTTGCGCGCTTAAGTTGCATTTGATTCCCTTCAGCGAACGCGCAAGGACAGCAATTATCGCTGAAATACCGGCGGCGGAGCTTCGTTTCATCCCATTTGGTGGCTGGCGTGTTGCAGAGAGTTTCTCCCCGTCAGTTGGCCGTCAGAATAATGGCTTTTAAGCAACATGCATTTAAACATACTTTTTGCCAGTAAGCTTAGAATATGCACAAAATATGCTTTACTATAATATTAGGCAGCATAGTACGTTTTTTTCAGATAAGGATGAAATGATAGCTTTATGGGTTTCAAAGAGCTTCTCGTTAAGATAATTTTAAAGGATCGTAACATTTCAATTTGCAGAACATTGTATCTGCTGCTGTTTAAAGTTAAAACGGAAATCAGGCCAAGTTTAATCACTGCACCTGAGCTGTTGGATTTCGCTATACAATTGAAAG
>JAYGXS010001834.1:0-12196 GCA_036362985.1 Ligula intestinalis | reverse complement strand
TTGCTGAGTTCACCCTGTCGTATACGAATTCTAGAACCTCTTCTACGTCAATTTGATGTCAAATAGAGATTAAAATGACCACCGTACGTTCGCTTTATGCCAATCTCATTCATACTTCAACCCCTCTTACCATTTCGGGCAACCTACAGAACCACTTTATCGTCTGCTATGATTCACATCTGCATCTCCTGCTCTACTGTACCTCTCAGAACACTCTGCGCAAGCTAGACCGACTATGTACACAATTGTACATTTCAACAGTGAGGGATACGCCCTGCAGCACTTGGAAATGGCCAATTATCCAATCTAATCAGATTATTCAAAATTTAGAGTTCATAGAATAGATGGCTGCTCATTTTGATGGTCAGAACTATTTCTACGAACAAAGTGGCACTGATTGTGAAAATCAGTACATTTTTTCAGGACCTGGTGTCCACTTCATGAACCGCAATGGCGTCCTGTTTCTAACAGGAATGACCTTATCGCCAAATTTGTCAGTGAAGATGGTATCACCGGAAATTGGATTAGGCTTTTTGCTTTGGGCAGGGGTGAGGTACATGGAGTGGCGAATGGATCATCTTCTCCTACTAACATGCATGCGTCTCATTGAGGCAGCATTACGGATGGGCAGTCGCAGTCCAATTCTCAGCAATGAGAAAGGCCAAGGCAGGCCAAACAGTTGGCAATCTTCTGGGCCATGACACCAAGCGCATTTCGCCAGAGAGATTTTCAAGGAGCGTCCTTTACAAGACTTTCGTACGCTAAGTCCGCCATCCCTAACATTTTATTTGGTATATTACTACTTGTTACGTTTGAGTAACACTTATTTAGGAAAGTTATGAAATATCCGTGAAGTCCTGCCAATAGTTCATCCCTGTAAATGTGTGTTCTTAAGTTTGCAAAAGTAAGAACTCCGGAATAAGCATCAGAGATCATGCTAGTGGACACTGAAATGAAGCTCCTCGGCAGGATATTACGACCGCCACGTCCGCTTACCTCCTATGGCCGCAGTCAACCCGCGGTGAGGGTCAACCAATCTGTCGTTAGCGGATCTCTTGAAGATAAATCTTTCTATACGGATGTGGAAGGCTTAACTACCCTCGCTCAACCCCATGTCGACCTGCGGTGGATCACTGTCCTCGAACAAAGCCCGCTGGTACGGACTAACACATCTTTCTGAAAACATTTATCCCACTGCGCGAATAAGCCTTCGCTCTTCCAGCATACCGGACACGACTATTTCCTGTATTTTTTATGGATCGTCTATGGTATTGCATAGCCAACCGGTTCATGCTCTCACTTACGGTGATGCATCTGCTTCTTCTCTCCCAAGCTCACCCACTGTTGTTCCCTGCCTTCCTCACTCTCCTCCGCGTCCTCGTTAATCGGCTTTTCCGACGATGGGTCTGTAGCGGCCTGAGTTGTGGTTGTGCTTAGAGCACTTCAATCATCAGGCCAAATCTCATGTTGGAAGTTAAAAGGTAGAAGTAACCAGAAGGAATGATTTATTGTGTACAGATCTGCCTGTTACTGTCGCAGGCGGCAGTGGCCACTGACAAAGCCGGGGCTAGTGTTAACTACGTCCAGCCAGACCTGAGAGAGTGAGACAGTGATGGCAGCTGCTTAAGTAGGATTGTGAAGCAGGTTCAAGTGTTCCGTTATTGGTGTGTTGCAATTGCCCGAGGGGATGTCGTCTGCAAAGGTCCCTGCTGCGTTGGTCAAAGAGGTTACGCGTTAAGTGACGCTTAGGAAGCCATGACTACTTGGGCACGCGTGTGCGTGCGTATGTGTGCATGTTTATGCAACTGAATATCGGTCAAGTGGTCTTCAGGTCAGGGAGTGGGAACAACTGCCTGCGAAGACACGTGACATTGAAGCAGCGAGCTTCGGGAGGGAGAACAGCATTAATGGCACTCCGCCACAAGTCCATTGTTTTGGCCTCTCGTTTCACACTATTGGCCTTTCGAAAGGAGTGCTTGTCGACTACAGAAGGTTCCGGAAGTCAGAAGTCAGTAAGACTAAGTAGGTTGGACAGTGTACTCTAGGGAAGGAGCTGACACAAGGCTCCGCAGAAACAAGCTGCTCGCAGTAAACAAGCCAGATGATGTATTTGTGCGTCCTCGGTGCCTCTGTTCACAGGTTACGGGAGCCGGACACGTCCTTCAGCCAATCAGGAAATGGGCCACGGCAGATCGAACAAGTGTCCGGGGTAGATAACGAGCAAGCACGGCTGCATGGCTTCGCAGAGAGAGCACGATGAGTCACGCGGGTCGGACAGTCACATAGGGGCCTGCAGCTTGGCTGCAGAAAACATGTCAGGTCAGCAGCTGATTCCAGGACCGCCACAGGCCCGGTCTCCAAATGCTCCACCATCTATGACTGCAGTAGCTACTGCCAGACTAGGCTTAACTACGCCACCGCTTGCTCCATCACCGAAGTTTCATTGGTAATCAGTAGATAACTTGATTGCTGTACGATCGGGCTAATCCAGCACGTGTCCTCTGGTGTACGAGAACATGTCGTTTGTCAGAGGTCTTATTGCACCCGACTTGCTCTCCAACCCATTTTCCTCCTCCCCATCCTTCACAGTTCATCGGTCGTCTACGATGCCTCATCAACCCCCCTCCCCCAACTGACCTCGTCCAAACGACGATGCATCCTCTCAACGTCATTTTCGTCAGCTTGAACTTCCCGGAGTCTCTCTCCTCCAAACTCTCTGTAGGAGCCTCCCATCCGCAAGAAAAATACTCAAATTTATTGCAAAATGTTGAAGCGGACGAACTGTCTTGAGCGGAAGCAGAGAAGACCCCGTCAGATACCGAAGTCACAGACGCGCTACGAGGCTGACCTTGTAGCACAGAAGTACATACGATCGGCTTGCATGATTCTAGCTGAAGAACATAGGCCTTGAATAGAATCCATTGAGCGCTGAAATCATAAAAGGGATTCAAAGATGGCTTGCTACCAGCTAGTTCAGGATGAAGAGGTTAATAAAATAGAGTCGCTTTGGACTATACCTGGTAAGCCGGAGATTACCCACTTGCTATATGGCCGGGCTACTCCAGCACATACAGTTTTTTTCGAGGTCAAGTAAGGGGTTGAAGAGACATCCTAGACGACCGGTGAAATACGGAAGGATGCGGATGGTGTAATTGAGTTGGAGACCAAGTCGGGTGCGAAAGGAACCCCGGGCTTCGGTAATGACACAGTCGATTCCGTAGTCAAGCCTAGTCTGGCAGTAGGTGCTGGTGCTGGCGTGCAGTTATGGCAAGATGAACGATGGTTCGACGACGCGCAGTGACATACGGAGTTGAATTCGTGATTGGACTTTGCGGTCTAGTACTGCATATTGTCACCCGCATAGCCTTCTGGAAATTCTTAGGTCTTTCCTCTCGCAGTTACCCGCAGATCCTCAGCCGCTTCTGTGGGCGTCCTGTGCACTGCAAGTTGGCTAAATGGATGGTGGGAATACGTAAGCATAGGCCTGCAAAAGCAACTGTGCGCACTGGAATTCAGGGATGGACTGCTTTTCGATAACGAGATGAGTGGTTAATTTAGCAGTAGATGGTTTACCAGTCTATCGTAGGTCAAAAAGTGAGCTTTGGCCGATTTAAAGTTGTATAGTCCAGCCTATTGTGGTGAGTATCTTAACCGCAGCTGTATACTGTGGCAAAATAAAACCTCAGGATGTTCTAGTTTTCTTCATCTTCATGCGCACTCTTATGCGCATTGGGTGTACTATCGGTGATGCTCGTGCTCGATCCTTTGTTAAGCAAGTAAAGAACGGGAAGTTTTAGGACGGTTGTGAATGGTTTATGATCGTGGAATTATACTGTGGAAAGGAATTTTAGCTTGAGGAAGGTGAGAATAGAAGAATGGACGAAGATTTCTTAAGTCAGCGTAGTAGAGTAGATAGTACTAGTATTGGCAATGACACTATCAGTATATCCTGTTAAAAAAATTAACAACCTGCGAATATATTATTGCATATGCAAGTGATTGCGTGCGTATATACTGACCCCTAACCACTACTCAGTTGCCGTAGGTCTGGCGATGCGATTGATTGGCCATTCAGTTTATTCGAACACCCCGTTATTTACATGCCATTGCGCCATATTCATTATCGCTATTTAACTACGATTAACAAATTATAAGTAGCATTGCTTTTATAAATAGCACATGTCTAGAGTTTGCTTGGTATTAGTTCGGGTTTAGCTTTTCGAGAGAAAACAGGAGATACGTATTATTACCCAAACGTTTCTTGAAGAGTCGTTGGGTTGTCAACTCCACGAATGGTATCGAGAGCTGCTTTCAAAGCCGCTCCCAAAGAGTTACAAGAAAATCAGCGTATAACCAGGCAGATATTCATTGTTCGCTGTGATGGCACACCGCCCTGTGGTGTTGCCTTTTCATGTGTCTGTTTAGCATGGCAAGGTCACACCGATAATAAGACTTTACTGGCTAAATAGAGCTTTAAAAAATTATTACTGGTTTGAACTTGCGTATTAATATCATCGTTAGGGAAAAAAGACTTGTCGAAATTGGCGCCCAAATAATAAACCTTCGATAAACTTATACAAAACCAATGAGTGCAAAATAAACCAACTTTTAAAAAAAGAAAATACGCACTCATTCCGCGCTTCGACGAAGGCCGCGCAGACTTGAAACAGTCGCTGTTCATTTTCGCCACTAGTTGCCAAATGTTTCAAATGTTGGTCCGATTAATCCCCCTTTAAATGCCTGTCAGGGATCACGTGTATTGGCGCATAGCAACAGTTTGCCATTTCATTGTGAGAAAAGGCTTTCTATTCAACCAAGATTAGACAATAATGTGTAAATCTTCTCGTCCACTGTTTTTATTTAGAAATTGCCTGTCTCGCCTTCAGTAAGCAACTTCAGTGAATATTTGAGCGGGCATTTCACATATCCCTAGTATGGATAGTGCCATTTCGGCGCTGAGAAATATAAATTCTAAATTGCGCACAGCAGGACGTCCTAAATTGCATTTTCACTGTTCTACATTCTATTTATTGGCAATTATAAGTGGAAATGAAAGTGAAACTTCACCCAACAAATAAAAAATTAACATTTAAAGCCCTCGGAAGGCTATGATTTCTATTTTAAGCGTCATCTCATGTTTAGTCTTTAGTACGTGCGAGGCCGGTATTTGTTTTCGTACTCAGGCATTTTAAGGTGATGGACCTTTTGACTAGCACAGCCAAGTCCTAACTGTGATCGCGATGTTGATCAGCCGAACTAAATCAGCAGAATGGTCTAGTGTCGTGAAATAGAAACCAGTAAAAAAAGTGGAGTACCGTTATACTTAAACTTTATCGATGAATGGCGCCTCACCATGAATTGATGCGTATAAAGCCTTCCCCTACAATGCGCCGAGGCTTCCTAACTAAGGTGTAAAGAAACGGGAAAACAGTAGCTGGACCTGTTTCCCTAACAAATGTGTGTTTGATGCAATCCACTGAAACTATAAGTATTTTGTTAATTCATCCCGTTTCTCCGTGAATGGAGCCACTTCTTGTGAACATTGTTTATGCCACGTTAAAAGTAAAGCGTATTTTTTTATCTCTCCCTCTGATTACTATGAGGCATACTAGAAATGCTATCACAAAAAGTGCGACTACCGATTCTACCACAAGAGCAACAGCAACTATTAGTAAAACTATTACCGTTCCATCTAGCTTTAATAACAGTGTGGATATAATTGATAACTAATACTACTAGTAGAAGTAAGGCAGATACCACAAACAGAAAGTGCACCGGATGCATTGCCAAGCTACATGGGCTGCTGCTCTATTAATGATCTTGAAGCGATCGAACGAATAATCACCGAAGGTGGTTCGTGGTACAGATTAATGATTCCATACTACCAAAAATCATTTTCCTATTATTGAGGTGGAAGCCAACTATAAACCCGGTACTGAAAAGGTTGTGATTCTTTCAACTGCTTATGCAAATGACACCACCTCTGTTTATGGTTATAGAATTTATCATTTACAATATTTATAGCGTTTAAGGCATGAAAATGATTGATACCGTTGATAATGGAACATTCGTCGCCATGTATTCTTATCAAGAATTTCAAGCCGAGTTACCTAAACGTGTCAATTCGCACCACGTTGACGAGAGGATAGAAAGCCGGAGGGTTTAAACACATCAAAGTCCATAAAGGGCATGCTAAAAATGTTATATTTGTTAGTGAGTAGCGTTAAGTGGAATGCTCTAATTGTTGAGTGGAATACGAGCTCCCAGTCTCGCCCTACCGGTATCATATAAGAGAGTGGAATAATGTCTTACCAGTCGTGGCTTAAAGGTTTTCATCTGATAATTTTTTCCGACCGATTTTCAAACTCAAACTGACGGCTCCAAGGACGCATTATGCGATGGTTATAATGCTCATATTTACACTGCGGGGAAACAGTGGTAAGACACTAAGTATTTATTGAGAGCATGTATGTCGGAACAAAGAAAACGATTGGTATGAACTGACGGAGCACCCTTACCTGGCGTGATCATTGCTGTTACGGTGGCACGCTGTGATGTTTTCCTTCTGATAAGCCAGATGATGGTGTTGAGTATCAAAACAGCAGGTTTTCACTTGTGACAACTCTCTCAGGATCAATCAAATTTCAAGAAGGATAGGGAAGACGTAATATTTTCGGTGCATGTGAACCTGCCCGAACTGTGGCGAGATATTTGATAGGCTGTGAAGTAGATCAACCAGGTCACAGCTGCCCGAGTTGTTTGCTGGCATTTCGATTCAGAGACGCAGTATGAAGTTTACAAGACGCTTTAAAATTCATGAATGGAACTGGATTATAGTCACGATCCCGGAAATGGTACCGAAACGGCACTCAAAAGAGTCAGGGGGTCCTAGTTGCTTTTTCTTTTTCCATTTTTGGGAGAATATCAAATTGCGACAAACACTTAAAGCTGTCAAGACGGACGAAGGTTTAGAACCAGTAACTTGTGAGAAGCAGAGTACCCAATATTATCGTATAAATATGTCCCAGCTTAAGGTCGAGGCCTCGGTAAGTGCGGCGTTCAGCTAGCTCAACCAAGACAGTTTGCTATGCTCCCATCTCCAACAATGAGAGATGTCCTGGATTTTGAGGTTGAACAAATTTTCTCTCGAGGTGACTGTTCTATGTTGAGCAACGACATTCCTAATGCTTATTCTGCTTGTCGCCAATACAGTTGAGGTGAAGGACATGAGCAGAATTCCTGGGAACCCTTTGGTTGTTCTGCTGATGTTGCGATTTTGGAAAGAAAACAATGCATGGGTCAGATGACTGAAATACGATAATTGTGTCTGGCATAGGCGTTACCATTAGGAAAAGTATAGAGATGAGTTCATAAAAGGTGTGAAGTCGCTGCCGTTCTTGAGGTTTTCAAGACTTCCTGAGGGTTACATAGATGGCTATAGTTCCGAGTCCCATAACTTTATAACAAGTTTCAGTAAAAAGGTAAGGGTAAGCAATACGTTACTATCCAAAGGGAGCCGTAGTCTCCTTCTGCTGCCGTTGATGTAGAAAATGGAACCAGCGAGGGATAGTTAACATCAGAAAGATAGTCTGTGTTAATTTTGTGGTAAACATAGTCACTACACGTGTGCCACAAGTTTTATTGGTTCAGGGGACACAATCATACTGCAATACAAACAAATGCACTTATAAGTCAATTCAGCATTTAAAATGAGGCCAACGTAAGAATTGGTCGAGCTGAATCAAAATGCTGAATTAGGTTGACTTATTCACACTTGCTCGCGAAGGATGAATTCCTGTTGCACATGAATGTAATTTGTGTACTTTACCTCCATTCCTTAAACCCAAAGTACCTCACAGCAAAAGAAAACTCAATATTGGGGAGGATTGACAGTAAGGACGAGCTGCGCCTGATACAGCCTTATATGGCTGTTGAGGGGTTGCTCATTTTTGGTCACCTCTCCATTCAACAACGTTAGGCTGAGTATGGTTTAAATATTTATTGAACCTATACTTAAATATTTTGTGCTGTAAGAAGCCGAATGCATTAGACCTTAGGTTATGCTCAAAAAACTCGAAGCACCCAATCACACGTTATATTACTAGGAGAGTGGAAAATGTATGTATAGGATTGGATATATAGGATATAGGTATATTCGCAATGACTATTATTTATTTTCTTTTTGACTTCCCGGTTGTTCAGCTAGATTTTGTATTTTGGTTAGGAAAATGACCTCTGTATTAAAAGAAAATTTACTATTTTTCTGTTTTATGACAGTCTGACTTGGCCGGAATCGGCCTGGCAGGCGGTCACCCGTTGGGGACCTCTGACCACCACACGAACTTTGTTTAGTTCGGAAGCCTATTCTATTGGTGTTCGCACATTCCTGAGTGAATATATATATATATATAGTTGTAAACTGAGTTGACACCTCAGCAGGAGTGCTTTCGAGACTATCAGGGCACAATGCACTGACAGATTAAGACTATTAGAATAGGATATGCCCAAATCCTTGATAACACCTGGGACATTTATTTCGTGACCGTCTATGCTTAATTCCGGTTGGTGATTGTCACCAAAATCTATAACGGAACATTTGGGCCATTAAAGGGTGAGGCGCCATGTGCTACACCATTGGGCGAAGGCCTGAAGATCCTTTTTTATCAGCTCGAGCATGATGTTGCAATCTGCCGGTTTATATCGATAAGCGACTTTTAAATCATCAGCGTACATAAAGGGTCTTCCATACTGAAAACAATCTCGAATGTCGTTGACAAAAATGCGAAATAGGAGCGGCCCCAGTACACTACCCTGTATAACTCCACTCCTTACATGCGTGGGGTTGGAGAATACATTAAAAATTTTATTTCGGTGCGTGCGAGCATCCAAATAGGAAGATATTAACTTGCTACCTATGCTTGCTACCTAAGCTTGCTACCTATGTATGTAATGTGGTGGGCTGACCTACAGAACTGTGTCCAATATGTCAAAACGGAATGGAAAGAGAAGAAAAAGAACAGTGATTGTAAAGTCGACTACTTATGGTAAATCGGTACAAGTTGTTACGCATGGTTTTCATGTAGGCAACAAGGGCGAAAATAATCCGGTGGTCTTAAATATATATGAATGGAACAAGCGAGCCAGATGATCTTTTTTATTAAGACAACCTCTAGCCATAAGAATATTAGTTTAAGGGTAATTTATCCTTGCTCTTCAGACTTCTTAGTCTAAATTGCATTCGATTTGGATTCTCTTACGTTTACGGTCTCTGTCGAACAGTATTATTTGTGCGCATAGTTTTTCCCTTTTCTGTAATTTTCCTCTATCTTTTGTCTAATGCTTCCGCGCATAAATTAAGTTTTTAATCAGCTAATTTCAATAAGGCATTTGATTCGTGAATAAATCACACATTTCCGAGATTTTCCAAGACCCGGACACCGCGTTCAATTCTGATTTTTATGTGTACAGCTCGAGCCAATTGGCAGGCAGATTACCTGAATTGGCGCGTTAGTCGCATTTTAACGTGAAAATGCGAGCGAAGTGGCGTAAGAAGAGAGTTCGTAGGCTGAAGCGGAAGAGGAGGAAGATGAGGCAGAGGAGCAAGTGAACACATGAGTGTCTGTAATTGTTTTTTGGAATAAACAATATGGTTATCATATCTTCTGCTTCCAATTCCCGTATACAGAAGTACTTCGTTGCATGCTCCCACTGCAGTGCGAACTGTGTGTTTATCGAGATCTCGAATGACTTTCGAGATAAACGTGTACAAATTGCAGGTTGACTTGGCCTACAAATTTAAGAAGCGCCTTAAATGACTGAGGAAATCGTTCTTAGCTTTTAAATTTTCGTCTGCCGTAGGTTGGATCAATTGCATGCGTACACGCGTGTAAACAAGCATACGAAACATACGGAAACATTCGCAGCCGCTGTCGGCTTAAATTAGCAGAAACTTACGGGTAAGCAACAAATGTGCTCTATTGACTACTCTGGGGAACAACAACACGTCTTCTACGTACTTATCGGCCGAAAAAGTAACATTATTAGGAATTATAAGCAGTTTTACGGCCTTGATAGGCAAAAAATCGCACATTTGGTAACATTCGATGGCGCGTTTTTGGCCGGTCTATGGTCAACTCTGATCTTTGCTGGAGAACTGTGCGTGTGGGCCTGACCATTAAGCCAAGCCTTCTAGTTGGGAAAGTAATTTGTTCCGTTTTCATAAATGTCGTAAGCTTAGGTATATGTTACCCGAAATTATGCACTTTCGTAGGCGTGTTGATCCGCACATAGTGCGCATCATTGAATCCAGCACAAATGTTGACGTATTTGGCGCAATTAGCCATTGGCGGCCAGCCCACCTCCGAGGAAAACCTTAACGGTAAGCGTTTTGGGAATTGCGACAATGTCCGAAGCGCATCCGCCCAAAGTTCTCACAACATATAGGGCTGCCGTGCTTCAAGAAATACGCAGCCCGCGTCTTTATTCCACGGTCGGGCAATCAGGTCGTAGTAGCTTGATTTTAGCCGTTCTGTTGTCTAATTTGGTGGCCCCTTCCTGAAGTTGTTGCGACAAAACCTTGGCGTTTATTGGTCAGCATTCTCTCGTGAATACTGTGAATTGGAGAGCTGGTGGTCTGTCTCTACCCGCACATGAGTCCCTGTCCATTCCTGCACTGGGTCTTACGCTAACTGAAATCGATCGCCCAGTAATGTCGCCTGCTTTCTGGGGCTTCTGCAGTATGGTATTTATGCATGTGGGGTATGAGTCAAGTTCAAATTCGTTTTTTGGTTACATTGGGTAGTTCTTGTCTTTGAAGAATTTCCAGGTGTTGCAACTATATTGGTTTTGTCCACGCGGAGCATTTTCACCACGGGCCCCCAATGCTGGAAAGTTTGTCTGTGTGATGTGTGTTTCATTTCACCGATAAGGATCTTTATATGTTCTATGCCAATGTTGCCCGGTCTCACCCAGGGCACTGCTCACCGGCACGATCTCAATATGTCATAAATGCGATCTTGGAAAAGGTGCAGGACTAAGACGGTTACCTTGTTCTCTACATCTACCCTAAGCAAAACAGCAGCGCGCTGACAGGCAGGCAGGCAAGTAGCCCTTGTCTAAGCGAGGAGACGAGTTCGGAGAGCATGTCCTCGATCCCTCGGAACAGGTTTTCCAAAGAAGTTATATCCTTGCATCCACATGTAGATTATTCAGGAAACGCATACACACTTAGCGACTCGAGAACACCCTTCATGAGGAGAGTTAGCGCAGAATTAAGTACTGGCAATTATACAAATCTATGGCCTGTAATGGTAATGCATAAAATGGAGCCTGAAGTGATGAGCACCTCTGTCTACAAGCAATTCAGGCAACGAGGAAGCCACTCGCGGAGAGTATGTTTTGGTTGATGAGTTTCCGTTTGGTTAACGAGTTATCAGCGTTTGTGTGTGCTTGGATTCTCGGTCACCTTCAGCCCGTCGGGGAACTGATTCAGTTTGGTTGGCTGCGTTTCAGATGACGAGCTCGGTGCTGGAAGTGATCAAACTCATTAACTATACCAGCACTGTATCAACTGTGTTTGAAGCATTTTGTTCACTCGTCACTTTCAGTTAGAAATAGGCTTTCGTTACGTAACTTTTCTCCGGCATTTTATTTTGGCCACACTTGTCATTTTAGTCCGCAATTTGCTCCATTTCACGTAGTCTTACTTTCGCATATTATGTTAGTATTGGCTTCCCTTTTCGATCGTTCTCAGTCGCTATTGTTGGTTTATGTCGGTCCCGGCTACCCGACTGGCTACACTGCCTTGTCCTTACTGCTATGAGTTGCAATTCCGCCGAGGCTGCCTACTTGTCCATTCCGAGTATTCAGATTTATCTATTTGCAAAATGTTGCCCTGACAATTTCCAGTAAGTCTGTTACGCTCAGCGTATGTTTGCAAAAACCCAGCTGGCGAGGTACTTATCTTCTAAATCGCTACAGCAAGACTGTAAAAGACAGTACAAATGCTCATTTTCACCCCGTGCGATCTGTTGCTGAGACTTAAGGTCTCACATCCTCACCAATTACACGGTGGCTGCTTGGTCAGTATTCGTCGACACTCCAACGGAACGTCTTCTACTTTTTGACCATGTGTACTTGTGCGTTTGGTAGTTTGCTGCGTTCGTTGGATGCCGACGTAAAAAGGGCGTTTATTCAG
>JAYGXS010001832.1:0-12199 GCA_036362985.1 Ligula intestinalis | reverse complement strand
AGAGATCGGTCAGGGCTAGTTAAAAATGTTACCTAGGGTAATAAGGCATGTCCAGACGCAAGTTGTGGTGAAGGTCTTCGAATATTCTGGAGGAATTTGATGGTTTTCGCCCTCCAGGATTTCTAAACTTGAATAGTGAACTCCAGTTTTTGTCGCAAAAATATAAATAGTACGGTCAATAATTCGTGTTACATGCTGACATATGCGAAGGACTAATACTTTTTCACCAGACGGCTACTGTCTATCACCTAGTCTATTCTAAAAATATTATAATAAAGAAAGGATGTCGGCCTGCTAACGGGCTTCGTTCTGACCGCAGAAAAAACGTTTGTAATATTACAACTGGCTTCTTAAATAGTAGGTATTTCAATCACTGATTTTATAAATTCAACTATATTTTATGGAAACCCTATATGAAAAAAAGTATTTATGATGCTCGGATAATAGCAGTTGACGCCTTCTTTAAACTGTTTACTTAAAAAAATACCCTTTGACGGTTTTATTAAAATTCTCAATTGCCGAATAATTTTAAATCTTGGTGACTTTTAAACGTGAATTCAAGGTTTATAAACTGCGCGTTGGGTATATCCTGCTTATTTAAAGGTGCTTTTTTGTCTACGAGGTGAGAAAAAAGTCACATATTTCTCAAAAATACATTGTCACAGATATGGAACCTGCTGTTTAAATTATGAGCAGCATAATTATTTGACGAATGTAATGTATAATGTTTAAACACCTCAAAATCGTAAATAACTTATAAATAGAAATATTTAAGAAAACCGATATCTACCGTTTCTTCTAGCAAACTGATTTTGTGTTTGTTTTTTATAAAATGTATTTGAATTTTTTAAAGGACGTCAAAATCAATAATTAAATACGTATTAATTAAGCAGACACATTTTTACAGTACATATATTTCGTTAGCGGTCAGCAAAAAACCCGTTAAAATTTGACTCATATCCTGACAGAAATTCCTTCGAAATAGACTACACGAAAGTCAACATAATCAACCTTTTCACATACATAAGAGTGTTACATGAATTCGATGCCATTATCTATTTGCAATGTTAGGAAAGAGGCACGTCCTCCTAAACCAGTGTAATCTTCTGATTTCCTACGCATACTTAAGTGACCAAGCGTGTTAATTGATTGCCGTAGAATACATTCTGACAATTACTTGTGTAATTGCCTTTTGTAACAGTTCTTCCTCCGGAACAACAAGACTACAGGATTGTAATAATCAACCTCCCCGCGGACGAAAAGGACTACTCACTGACATTCAAACTACCAGACAAAACCAACATAACATATTATTTCCTACGAAACATGGCCTCTGGGATGTCACTAAGAGGTTGGAAGGATATTAATTTTGAGGTACCTGACGTTACTCCTACTCCTAACATAGAATCCACTACCACATCCGGCGCCTATCATCTGTTTCCAATTGCAATTTTTTTAATGGCATTGCTATTTTGGCACATTGAATTTGAGTGTTATTGAAAGTATTGTCACATCAATTCGTGAACATTGAGGTCTTAAATACATGTTGTGCGTGGATTAACTTCTTATGTCTTAAACGCTCCCTTCAAGGATTTTCGTCATTTAAAGTAAGCCTGTTGTAAGGGATATGTTCCGATCATGCGGGGAGCTATTATTTTGAAGCAGAATGCTAATCACTGGCTAACGCACATTTAAATCAATGATTAGGCAGCATGCACGCTCGTTTCTGCTGTCAGTTGACGCATCTTGTCGGCGTTCATGTCCACGGTGCGGTTGCTTTTCCTTAACGCGTAAAGCTTGGTAGGCTGCCGGTAGCATCACATGGCGGTTGATAGAAGTGCTTCTACTATGCCGCCGGACGCAATCACAAACAGATGGGAAATAATGGCAACCACAAGCCTGCAGGACCAGCAACAGGTTGTGAACTTACACGAAGGCACCCTCACACTGAGACTAAATAATGCTGACGGTGAAGGCCATACCGGCAGCAACCGAGACGTGAACAGCGATATGGCAGCCACTGTTCGCACGTTTGCGGGAAATTACAAAAAAGGCAGGACAAGGGTCGAAACCAACCAGCGGGCAATGCGAACGCGGCCTACGTCCGTTATGACCCCGACGCCACCACCGCCCCTGACGAGTCGTGCCTACGGCCGCATGACAACAATAATTATCGGCCTGCGTAGATTTAACTTCACACATAAATATTGCGACAAGTCATGTTACCTTTGGGATTAGAAGCCTGTGCGATTCTGAAACGTCAGGACGATGAGCCTTCGGTTTCGGTGATTGCCCTACCTTCTCTATTATGACCAAGAACACGTATTTCGCTTCTATCAGCGGGCAGCGTGCCTACAGCCAACAACCCGCGCTCACGGTGGGCGATTCATTGGCCTACACGCGGCGAAATCGAACCGGCTGTCAAACTAGCAGCAATTTAAATTTAAGCTGCAGTCAACCGTTGAGTAATAAACCATTCGTTACTCTACTCACCTCAGGATAATGGCTGCTATGCCCTATGCAAATGGCTGTACACACGTCTGTTACCCTAAATATGCTGCATCAAATACGCTAAAAGTCTTCTGCTTTCGTGCTCTTCTTGTCATGGTCTTCCTTGGGGGGGGGGGGCACGCAAGATATAATTAGATGGTGAAATTTCGGCTTTGACTATATTCACAATACTTAACACCACCGAGGCCACGTATTTTTTCCCAATTGTGTTTTTTTTGAAGTTAAAAGAAATGAAACAAGTGTACTACATTAGCTTATAGTTTGGGCGACACACTATCGAAATTTGCAGCAACTAATCTTCCACTGTCCTTTTCACCCTCACTCTTATTAAGCGGTTTTTTAAGATGTGGATTGGATCCTATGCAGCAGAAAGATTTCAAAGTTTCCTTGTAAAAGCTATATGTTGCCAAAAGAAAATTATGGTGACAGACTTTTATAAAATACACGTTTTATTACTAATAACAATTCAACTGGGTAATATCCTATCGTCAGCTAAATAAAAATTATCAATTTTAAAAAGACGTTTAACTATGTACTAAATATCGGCTGTTATTTGGACATGTGTGAGGCAAAAGGAGCTTTTGCAGGCCCACTCATATACCCCTAGTCCCAGCGTTCTGTCCTGCATAAACGGTGGTTAAAGAGTTTTAGGCGTTTAGGCAAATAAGAGAGGTAGAGAAGGGGATTTTTAGAATAAAGTGTTAAGTGAAGAAAATTTAGTCAAAGTTTCTTCCCGCGGCCACTGGGAGTAAGTTTTTCTGTATGTAAATTGAAGGTGTGCACGTTGTTTGACTCCGTGGACTACACCAATCTACCTTTAGAGAGGTAAGTTGGACCTCAGGTAAGTAGAAGTAGACGACGTTTTAACTACCATTTCAATTTTTCAGGAATTTCGAAAAAAAACTTGCAATTTGAAAATTGAGTTTTCCGCAATAACGTAAGCGATAATAAAGATTGGAAAATTCTACAGATAAAAATCAACAAAATTTGTAACTGCAGTAAAATATAAATGCATTTAGTATTTACTAAAGTGTATTCCACTGCGTGTACTAATTCCCCACCCATAAAGCCTATAATCACAGTTTTTTAGGGAAACATGCAGGGAGAAGGGATTAATGAGTGGGTCTCCATAAGCTACTGTTGCCATGCATGACAAGAAAACAAGCTACATTTGCTTTTTAAAGTTAATCTACGCCAGTAAGCAGAAATTAGCGTTGTAGCTTGTCCGCTCCTTCATTCATCCCCACTAGTGCAGGCACGCACTGTTTGCGGTCAGAGGCGCCAACGTAGCTCGTACGAGAATGCCGAACGATAGTTGCGCAAACGACCCACCTCTGGCGAACACTGATATGAGGGCAACCGGTTCGGCGACGTCCACAGTAAGTTTGTAACAGGTTTGTGAAGAGACGGCCACTAGCGCATAAATGCCCTTAAATTCCTTTTCTTTATTTACTTCCTCCATATGAGCTGCCAAAACGCTGGTCACTGCCGATGTCAAGGCCGCCAACTTGGTCTGCTAGCGCGCCCCTTAGTGTTCGGGTGATTTAAGATGGGGCACAACCCCGATACCAATTGGCATACCCTTATCAGAAGGAGCCGCTTCATAGCCCTTTAGTGGAATACACGCATTAAAATGTCAGCGTATTTGAGCTATCATATTGCTGTGCGCTGTTAATATCGTTCTGACTATACATTTACGTCCCAACCAGAAAGCGCGTAGGTTTTTCGCATATTTAGTGTTGTCAAAGTATGCATGCGACTTTATTGGAATATAAGCAGACTCAGCGACCAGGATGGGCGAAACGAATTCATATATTGTCCAATTTTACGTATGCACAGTAGCTTACGTAGGTGGTAAGTAAAAGTACCTGTCCAAAGAAAGTAGCCTTAAACATATATTTTTTTGTCCGGCGTTAACTGCGCTGCGGTGCATTGAAATGTTACCTCAATCAGCCTCCTTGACTCTGGCCGTCGGGGCCTTAAATGCGTCACATAGTACTTCAAGTGCCATTTGTCCGTCTGTGAAGTCGCTATATCTGGAGACAACTTCTTTCCCTCTTTTTTCCGTGATCTTAGTGGTAGCTGCCACTTCTGTTCCTGCTACTGCTGCTTTTGCCTTTGTAGCTGCTTCTTCTTCTGCCACAGCTGCCTCTAGCGCTTCTGCTGCCGTTGTCTCGGTTCCTGATTCCTCTACGTTTGGTGCAGCATCCTCTACGGCTTCTGTTTTCGATTCTTCTGCTGAATCCCCCTACTGCTTCCCTCGTTGTTGCCTCTTCTGTTTCTACTGCAACGTCATTTGTTGCTTCTGTTGCAGCTACATCTGCCGCTTTTTTGCTTGTTCATGTGCTGTTCTTCTTACTGCTGCTACAATTGTCTTTGGTGTTGCTTTCTCCACTTCTCTTGCAGCTGCCCTTGTTCCTGTTGAAGTTCCCTCAGTTGCTACTTGCGCTGTTCCCCTTGCTACTGTAAGCTCGGTTGCTGGTTCTGCATCTGTTGCAGCTGTCCTTGTTTCTTTAGCCATTGCCTCGACTGCTGTTGCAGCTACATCAGCTTCTATTGCCTCTGCAACGGCCTCCTCTGCCTCTGTTAATTCTGTGGCAGCTAATTCTGCTGCCGATTCTTCTGCTTCAGTGGTTGTTGTTGTTGCATCTGCTTGCTCTGCTTTTACGGCTGCTGTTGCTTCAGTTGGTGCTATTGTGAGCATGAACTTCAGCGTGTCCTGTAGCTAATTCGTTATGTACTTAATGACTGTCAGCTTCCAGCTTCAACCGTGCATTGCTGCGACGAGAGCCATGACCCTGGCTTGCCGTGCCTTCATTATCGTCATTACTTGAGCTGGGCTCAACCTGTTGTGTTCACTTGCACTGCCAGTTGTTCTGTCCTGTATTAAACTACTGGATCTCATCTGCATCGCCAGTTGTAATAGTCAACTTAGTTGTGACGTGACTAGTAGGCAGAAGAAGCCAAGATAGCGGTTCTGATACATAACCTTTATTCAGGACAATACAGAGACAAAAAACTTCTGAACTGCCTCCTGGAACCCGCTTATTCACTACAATTGGCACTCACCGTACACTTATAAAAGGCATTAGCCACGTTGTCCTATAGTGGAATACACAAAATCACACGTCAGTGTATTTGCGCAACCACATTGCTGTTCGGTAGTTATATCGTTCTTACTTTACCTTCACGCATCAAGAAAAGAACGAGCACGTATATCAAATATTAAGTCGACCCAAAATTCATTGGCGACTTTAAAGGAATGTAAGCAGACTCAGCAACAATTATAGATTGACTTGAACCCTTTATTGTCTGACATTTCTGCAAGACGGTAGCTGAAGAACGAGCAGTGCAATACCCATCGTCAAACCAAGGCAGACGCAACACGTCTATTGCCGTCCATTGTATGCTCAAAATAGGTTTGTGGAGAGACGGCCACTTGCGCAGTCATCACTTTCAAGTAAATGCCTTCCTGTTGACTTCGAATCTCCACATTGGCCAGCCGTCAAAACACAGGAAGCTGCCACGACCGATGTCGTAACTTCGCCTGCCAGCGCACCTCTTAATGTTGGCATGTATTTAAATGGGGCGAAACCCATGACCATGACTACGTTACCATCACTTATGATTTCTTATTTCCGACGGTTTCCGAAAAGTCCGGCAAATAAAACTCCTGCTCCAGTGATCGCATCTTCTTCTTCTGAACTGCTTGCTGGAACTCACTTATTTTCTACTATTGGCACTCACCGTACACTTATAAAAGGCATTAGCCGCGTTGTCCTTTAGTGGAATACACCCAATCAAACGTTAGTGTATTTGCGCAGCCACATTGCTGTCCGGTTGTCATATCATTCTAACTTTAACTTCACGCATCAAGAAAAGAAGGAGCATTGTAATGTTATATATAGCCTACTTAGAGTAAGCTGGCGACTTTAGAGGAAGAGAGGCACACTCAACAACAATGGTAGGTTAACAAAAGCCCTTAATTGTCTGAATTTTCTGCAGGACGGTTGCTGTAGCAAGAGATGTGTAAGAACCATCGTCAAACAAACTTCTCGTTCTGCGTTTAACTGCGCTGCAGTGTGTCAAAATGTAAAACCAACCACACATTTCAATTTGGGTTAAAAAGCTTTTGTTTATTCCGGTGCGTTATGGTGCGGATAGAATACGGCGTTTATGCAAGCACAAGGCCGCCTTATTTGTTTGGCCGTATGAATGTAACAGCAGGTGCGCAAATGTGCATTTGACCATTTTTCACTGCGGGGCATTGGTTGGTCCAATGGTAACATCAGTAACGAACCGCAACTAGGGTTTATATGGTTTTTCAGAATGCATGTAGCATGCTTTGTGGACTGACGCATTGTTCCACACCGAATATCGGCTTACATGGAGAGACACCCCCAAGCACTGTTTAACATAAACAGATTAACCAGGGTCTCGCGAATGTCTATGTGATATAAAAACTGGCAAACACTGTAGGTTGCTAGCCGCAAGTCAAGAGACGTCTGTAAGTATCTGCCGCTTCCTTTTATTCATTTGCAGCTGTTATTATCGCCAGAAACCTTTCTTCTATCTCGTTGAATAGTATGGTTATCTGGCCTATCAGAGGCTATGTTAAGAAAATTTCTGATGATTAGCTTCCGTCAGAAATTTTTAACTAAATGGTGATATGACATGTACTAGCATGCAAGTTGCACATTCGGGCATTTTTTTGTCCAATGGTAAAATCAGTTACTCACACGGCATGTAGCGTGCTTTGTAGACTAAATAATTATTCAGCACCAAATATCGTTTTCGGTAGAGACGCCCAACAAGGACTGTTTATGTTACACCAAAATTTTAGTGGAAAATTAAAGCCAAGGCAAGCAGACATGTTCCAGGGCCTCGCGCAAAAAAACCACCATTTGCAACCACTGATAGCAGGAGCATCTGTTTCGATGAGATCTGCTTTATTTTCAAAATAGGTTTGTGGAGAGACAGCCACTTGCGCAGTCATCACTTTCAAATAAATGCCTTTCTTTTGACTTCTTTTCTCCACATTGGCCGGCTGTCAAAACACAGGTAGCTGCCACGACCGATGTCGTAACTTCGCCTGCCAGCGCGCCTCTTAATGTTGGCATGTTTTTAAATGGGGCGAAACCCATGACGATGACTATGTTACAATCACCTATGATAAAGGATTTCCGACAGAATCCGAAAAGTCAGGCAAATATAACTCTTGTTTCAGTGATTGCATCTTCTTTTTCTGAACTGCCTCCTGGAACCCGCTTATTCACTACAATTTGCACTCACCGTACACTCATAAGAGGCATCCACCAGGTTATCCTTTAGTGGAATACACGCCATCACACATCAGTGTATTCGCGCGACCAGATTGCTGTCAAGTATTAATATCTTTCTGTCTTAACCTTTTCACGTCAAGAAGAGAACCGGCATGTTTATCATATATTTAGTCTACTAAGAGTGTGTTGGAGACTTTATAGGAATATACGCAAGCTCAGCAGCAAGGAAAGGTTAACTTAAACCCTGTTTATTTCTGAATTAACTGCAGGATGTTAGCTGAAGATAGACGTGAGTAATAGCCATCGTCAAGCCAAGGTAGCCGCAAAACAAACATTTCGCTCTGCGTTTAGGTGCGCTACAGTTCGTCGAAATGTAACCACAACCACACAAGTTATGTTATAAGGCTTTCGTTTATTCTGGCGCCTTGTGACGTGGATAGAATAGGGTGTATATGCAAGTGCAAGTCAGCCTTTTTTATTGTGGTGCCAGAATGTTTGTCAAAGTTGCACTTCCGGGTTTTTCTTTCCAATAGTAACACCAGTTTCTTACCGCAACTAGGGTTTATATAGTTTTACAGAATGCATGAAGCACACGCAGCCTTGCTCAACATGAAATACAATTTTCTATAGAGACAACCGCCAAGTACTGTTTATTTTATACCCGAACGTTAGAAGACAATTGAAGCCCAGGTAAGTAGATATGTGCCAGGGCTTCTCGCATTGCTAATGCGATATAAAAACCGGCAAAATAAAGCATCCTATTAGCCACAAGTCAGGAGACGTCTGTGAGTATGTATCCACTTCCTTTTATTCATTCGCAGTTTAATTACCGCCAGAAGCGTTTCTCTGCTCTCGCTGAGTAGTATATTTAACTGACCAATCACATGCTACGTTAAGCAAATTTCTAATTCATGTGACAAAACCGTAAAATATATAAGACAGACCATGAATTCTCGACATATTGGCCGTTTTTAGAAAGTTAACGGGTGAAGTATGACTATTTAAGCCGCATTTTGTTTTGTTTTTATTTAAATTTCAATGTAAAAATGCTTTATACAAATAGCAAATAGCATTTCTGTACGCTTATATATGCGCATTATAACATATGGTTGATATTGACTTACGAATTAGACATGTAGCCTTCTGTGTTCAGTAACCAAATTGTCGAACAGGTGTCAATTGTGCATCATCAAACTAAATGAAGAATGAGGGCTGGGAATGTCGCAGTAGAGATTTTGGGGGCAGAGGTAACAACGAATTGGGATGGGGTTGGGGGGAGGATTACGGTGACGTGACACCTGCAGCGATAGTTTGTGCATGTTAGGTGGAGGTCTTTACGTTTGGATTGTGGGTCACGTGTTTCGAGGGGGAGGGGTTGTGCATAACTAACACGAACGGCCTGCTGTTGTTTCAGTCTGGGCAAGGTAAGAAGACCATGCGGGGAAACCGGCAAAGTGTAGGTTAAGGTCTACGTGTCTCTTAGTGCTGGCCGGGTTCGAGTGCTTAACTTCGAGGAGTTCTGTTCACTGTCTCGGATTTGCCATTGCGTCACCTAGGTGACACCCCAATTGTAGCGCTGATCACACTCAAGACTGTGTGCAACTACGCGTGATAAAGGGTTCCGTTGGCGACCGGCTAACTTATGTTCCTGGATGCGAGTCTCGAGACGTCGGCCTGGGTCGCTACAGGTCTTTATGATGACGACTCTACGTAGCGGAGCCGCATTTTCAGTTTGACAGCTAGGATAACGTACTCTTCTAGTCGCTGTCAGACTAAGTCGGCAGGTAGCCCTGATTTTGGCGAGCCTATGGGAGTGCTATTTTTCTTGATGATAGTACTTGCCATTGAATTGACAATATTTCTTGAGACAAAGCCTAATCATGTCCATTATTCGTCGTTCTGGGATAGCAATAGCATTTTCGTCTGGACACCGCTCTATATTATCGTCAAAACATAATACATTCGTCAAGTCTTACTTAAAGTCCTTGAATTCTCTGCGGCAGTACCTGTGAAGTTTTGACTCTGTGTGCCGATCTATCACTTAGCTGCTTTAGTTTCCTGTTTAGCCATTTTGCGAAGTTGTAGGTGGGAGATATAATTAGTGGCACTTTCATCCTCAAAAGAGCACTAGTCTTGTGCAACTTTGGAAGGCCATATGCATGTGCGATGTGAGAGTCACTTAGGCTGAATAATTTGGCTTCCCGGGGGTGATGGATTTCAATCGAGGAAGCTCTTTCACCTCCTTTTTCATAACACCAGTCTGTTGTTTTGTTGGTTCCACATCGAGTGGTAGATAGGCATCTATGGCGCTGGAGACTTAGTTTGCGCTACTGACGCAGTCGATCTTGTCCACTAAAACAGTTGCTCCGCCTCTGTCAACGGGCACCATGCTTATATTGTCATCAGTCTTCAGTGAGAGTTACCACCTTTTCTCCTCGATAGCAAGAGCTTGATCGTATTTCCTTTGCCTGCATGCATTACGTGCATAAGTTGCACGTATTATACTGTTAAAATTAATTTGGATTATAAAAATTGTCTACATTCTTGTTTATACCTATTTATTTAGCGAATTTTTAGGTGCAAAAACATTTCTTTTTTAATGTTAATAAAGAAAATGACTGATGCTTGTGATGTGTGATGCGCAGTCTGAAGATATTTTATCTAGGTAAACTTACTGAGATGAAATGGAAGTAGGGTTATTTCCGACCAAACACATAGGCACCTGACTATTTATACATATGCGTGAGCATTATTAAAGTGGCAACTCAGAAAAGCTCCTATTGAAGTCAGTCTTCAGTATTTATACCCTCAGCATTCAATGACTTAAGCAAATAATCATATATTGAATACTCTTGTACATGGAAACCATATTTATCATAGTTTCGCTGTGAGATTATCGATCATCACAACCGCCAAGTACTACTTACGTTACACCCATCATTTCCAATTGGTGACTGTAGTCCAGTTAAACACATATGAACCACGACCTTGCGCAGTGGATCTGTGTTACACAGAATCTTTTACTGCAGCTTACTGGCGACAAATCAGTCCGAACCTCTGAGTAGTGGTCCACTTCTCTAATATTCATGCGTCACTTTAATTATTGCCCAAAACCTGACAACATATTTTAAGCTGAATATTATATCAACCTGCTACACCAAATACCTTTTTTAACCAAACATCTGGCACTGGATTTCCAGCACGATTTTCTTCACTAACAGGGGTTTTTGTGCAAACACAGACAAAATTTCAAACGCTTTTTAACCACGCATCATGCGCTTCGCTTGTAAAATTCAGGTTTGGAGTCATATGATTATGGAAAATGTATACCTTTGTCGATGTTCTCACAGAGGGAAGAAGATTTGGTATGGTTTCCAAGCGGGGTCTTCAAAAGGTCCTTATCCATTATAACCACTACTAATTTTTTTCAAGTAGGTTAAAAGCCCATACTCTTTCAGTTTTTCTACACGCCATCCGTCGGTCCAACAACAGTTTGATGATGCCATTTAACAGCAGAGTGGTCTTCGGAAGGCGCCGCATACAATGATTGGTTTACTTAGTATATGAAGCGAATTTCGTCTTTTAAATTAACCACGAAATAATCACTTATTTACCAATTTAAGAAGAGTTATTTCCACAATCTTACAATTTGTGTATGTGTTAACATTTTTCTAATTGGTGTTGATGGTACCACTAGAAAATGTACCTCAGTGACGTTGCCTGAAGTTGGGGCCCACTCCGCCGACATAAACACGCTCACCGTTAGTTCGGTGGGGGTAAGTGATGACATTAAAGCATACTTCAGTGTCCCCGCTTGACATTTGAGCACACACCTAACTTAATTTCGTAATTTATTTATTTTACACAATAATTACGATTGGAATTGTTCCCTAATAAGTTCCGCCCATCTTCTCCCCTTTCATCGGGGGCCCGCAAAACGGAGGGACGCGCTTCACGTGCTACCTAGGCGGCCCCACCAGATACTTTTAATGAACATTTTATACAAACAGAGAAAAGACCGTTTCTCTTAATTGTTAAAATCATCTACTTTAAAAATAAGTTTACCACACTTTCAGACACTTTTTCTCATAAAATTATTTAATTTTTTGAAACATGCTTATACGGCACACTGTCTGTACGTTGATTCATAAGGAACACATCAGTTTAAAGGCATTTGTCTAGTTTCCTGAACGCAGTAGACTAGTGCTTGCGAGACTGCAATTGTTATTTGCGGTTAATAACCCATCATCAGCCCCATCGGATCAACGATATGTTGATTGGAAATCCAACGCCCTAAGCAATAAACAAAGTGCTCGGTGGTGGACTTAGGTATGCAGATATTGAGACTCACCGATTAACGTTCACCGATCACTGACGCATTTTGTAAGAATTATTTGCATTTATGA